>OY288283.1:6943667-7197149 GCA_958450335.1 Hibiscus tridactylites
GAATATTATTTTCATGCATTTTGCTTGACCGAAAATTATGATAAGTATTAAAATAGTAATATTATTTCTAAAAGAATATAACTGTTGTATTTTAATACTTAATCGAAAAAATTAATTACATTAATGTTGAGATTTTAGGGGCTCGATTCGATCAACCGTTCTTGCTCGCCAAATGTGGAAAAGTTGGATAATTGGGTGTTTTAGTGGGAGATGAAAATTAGGCAATTTGACACAAGGATTTATAGTGGTTCAACCTTCTAACCAAAGTCTACATCACTACCTTAGCTCCCCACTAAGGATTTCCAACAAATTCACTAAGAATTTCGTCCCCTTTTCTAGGATTAGGAGAAAACCGTTACAACCCTCAAAGCTTTCTACCCAAAGCTTGAAGGAACACTCTCTTTACAAAGAAAGACTTAGCAAACTAGAAATCCCTCTAGAAGGTGTTTGTTTGCAATTCTAAGCACTCACCCATAACCTAAACACTTGAGCAAATTTAACAATGTAAGCTCACAAGTGTTGTCTAAGCAAGAAATGAACAATTAAAGCTCTAGACAAATTTTGACATCATAATGTTGTAACAATTGAGCATAAACCATTACAAGATGCTTGGAGGTCCATTTTATACTCCCAATTGAATTTGTAGCCGTTGGGGATGATTTGGAGCCGTTGAGGACTTTATTTCCCTTCATTAATGCTGTTCTGCAGCAATTCGTATCGATACGCGTGGAACCGTATCGGTACGACCTTCATCAGAAACTAGCTGTTGGGCTCTTGTCAGCCTGGGCGTATCGATACGCTTGAGGGCGTATCTGTACGGGTTGGGTTCACTTTTAAAAGGCCGTTGGGAAATAGCCGTTGGGGTGGTTGAAAGGGGATCAGTACGCTTACCTGACGTATCGAAACGATCCCGATCCGTATCGAAACATGGTTGGACGTTTCGATACGGGTTTTGGCAGTGACCAAACTTGGGCAGAAAGGTATCGATACGGGTAGCCTGAATAGTCAAGTTTGGCTGTTTTAAATCATGAAAAGTTTTGCCAAAAAACTTTTAAAATTCCCAAAACATAGATTCAAGTTGTTTGGACTTAAGACAAAGTTTTAAATTCTTTTCAAATTAGTCCAAAATATTTTTCAATTATTATATCAAAACATTAGTTCTACAATTAATTAATACAGTAATTTTAGAATGTAAATCTTATTAAAATTTATATTAGTTGGCACAACAAGCTTGTACTATGAAATTGTTCCTTCTAACCATATATTGTGACATTTGTAGGTTCTTGTTATATTAGTAAGGATTAAGTACTGGAATAATCATTTATATTTTCCTCAGTACAAAGTTGGTCACCGATTTTAATAAACAACCAGTAAGGTCACTTACGTTTTCGTGGCGTAAATTTTAGGTCACTCTGCCGTTAAACATTGACGACTTGCTGACCTGCTAGCGAAAAAATAAGGGTAAACTACTACAATGACCGCTAAAGTTTATCCCATGTACATTTCTGCTCCCCAATTTTAAAAAATAAACATTATGGTCACTATTAAAAAGGTTTCTTTATAATTTTACCCTTAAATTTTTAAAAATTTATTTTTCAACCCTAAAACTTTACAATCAATTAGTACAATAATATTATAAAAGACTTAAATGAAAAATAGGTACCCAAAGTATACCCTTTTTAAATTTTAGATGTTCAAATTGCTCATATTTAATAACTAAACTTTCAAATTGTTCTTATTTTTTCACTCTAAATTATTATATTATTGTTTAATCAAAAGGGTGCATTGACAAAATTTTGAAGTATAAAGGCTCAATTAGTTATAAAAAATTCAAAGGCTTAATTAAATTTTTTTAAAGTTCAAGGATTTATAGTACCCTTGAACCTAAAAAAAAGAACTGGAAGTCCTCGTACCCACTACTGCCAGTTGCTAGTTTACAGTGCCATTAACTGTATAATTTGTTGGTTTAAAAATAAAATTTTAAAAATTCAAAGGTAAATTATAAAGAAAACTTTTTAATAGTGACCATAATGTTTATTTTTTAAAATTGGGGAGCAGAAATGTACATGAGATAAACTTTAGTGGCCATTGCAGTAGTTTATCCTTATTTTTTTATTGCCAAGTCAGCAAGCCGTCAATGTTTAACGGCAACAAATGGTCGAGTGACCAAAAGTTTACGCCTTGAAAACGTAAATGACCTTACTGGTCGTTTTTCAAAATTGGTGACCAACTTTGTACTGGGGGAAAACATAAGTGACTATTCTAGTAGTGAACCCTATTAGTAATAATATTATAACAAATTCGAATATTACAAACAATGAGTGATATCTATCAAATGCATCATTATTATTTAAGTCACAAAAAATCATATTTCGACATAATCTTTATGTGATTAATCTTTCATGTATTATATCATTTGTCTTTTATATCTAGACTGAACACAAATTATGAAATTGTCACATTTGTATAATCAGTGACGGAGCTATATGGGAGTGGGGAAGGGCAATTGCCACCCACCCTCAATTTTTTCACATTTGTCATTCTATATAATTATTTTTAAAAATATAATTTATTTATGAATTTATCTTCCAAATTTTAAACATTTATATTTCACACCAACCTCAAATCCTAAATTGTCCATATATATATATAATACATCTAAATCTAATGTTCCTTTATTTGAGATACATTTATCAAATTTGTTTAAATACTTAATTTTAGATACATATAATTTCAATACCAACTAAATGATTAATAGCCCAAGCCCATTTATGCCCATTCATGTTATTTTTCTTAATATTTGATAACTATATATGTATATATATTTCTTTTACTATCATTATATATTTTCCATTTATTAAACTTTTAAATGTAAACAATTAACATATATTTTAATGTTAATATTATGGGTAATTATTCTATGCATAGCCGGTAAAAATAAAAAGTTTCTACAAGCGCCTCGGTTTCAAGTTTTAGGGACTCTGTTTAGGAGTTAATGTCTAGGAGTTATAAATTTAAGGGTTTTATTTTGATGCACAAGCTGTGTAATTTTTTTTTACACATTACTTTTATAAAATTTAAAATCTAAATCACAAACCCTAGCAACCTAAAACCTAAGCCCTAAATCCTAAACTCTAAATTCTAAATTCTACCCATAAACCTTAAATTATATACCCTACATACTAAACCCCTAAACCTTAACCTAAAACCCTAAACCCTAAACCCTAAAATTAAAGGGCTTGTGTAAACTTTAGTTTACACAAGCTTGTGCATCAAAGTATTTTCCTAAATTTAATGGTGTGGTTAAAATTTAAATCCCTAACCATGTTATTCTAAATTCTAAACCTAAACCTTAACCTTTAAACATTAAACCATGATTTCTAAACCCATGCACTTAAAACCCTAGACCCTAAGTCCTAAACTAGGTCCTTAAACCTTAAAATAAAGATTTTTTTTTAGAAAATTTTTATTTTTATCGCCGGTGCACGAGATATTTTTTTTAGTATAATATATTTGATATTTGTATGATATAAATTAGATAGTATATAAAATGGGAGAAGTTCCACAATTGACTTATTTGTTGGACATCGTATTAGGCCGGTGAGGCCGCAGGCCCAGTCGATCTGGTCAGATAAAGGCGGTTGAGCAGGGCAAGCAAGGGTGCCAGCCATTGCCAGCCGTAAGCATATGAGTGAAGCTTGAAACATGGTTATTTTTTAAGCCGGTGCTTCTATGGTGACGATTTAGTCTCGTATTTTCTTTAGCCCCAAGCCAATCCTTCCCTATATATACTCCCCTTCTCCCTCCCCGCCTTTTCTACCTCTCCGTTCCGTTTGGGTTTCTCAGAAAGCCTGACCTTCACTTGTTATACAAACGAACAACAGGAAAAAGGTTTTATTCCGCTGATCAGGTACGTTTAATTTCTGTCCTTTCGTTTTTATCACGTCTCTTCCGATTCCTTTTCATGATTCCAGATTTGGGTTTTGTTTGTTTTGTTATTTTCTGATTGATTTTAGGATTAGTGAATGGTGTTTTTTTCTTCTTCTCTTTTTTCTGTTTGTAATTTCGAACCTAGGGATTGCTGAGTTATTGATATATGTTGTTTGACTTGGGGCTGTTACAGTTTCTTTAATTGCTTGATCCACGAAAATTCAATCGGATTTACAAAGTTCGTAGACGTACAACTACAAAATCATGAGCTTTCAAGGCCGAAATAGATCGAGAAACGCTTCGCAGGGCACTCGGCAAGAATGGGTTCCTAGAGGTTCTTCATCTGCAACCACCGTCGTTGAAAGCAGCTCGGCAGCCGCTTCTAATTCTACCCCTAATGTCAACCAGGCCTCAACTCGAAGTGATAATAGGTATAGACAAACTGGTCGGCCCAACAACCATAGGAGAGATAGGGAAAAGGAAAGGAGTGAGAATCATGTGGTGGTGAGGAAGGAGAACGATCCTAATTTGCAGCAGCTTGTGCAGGAAATTCAGGATAAGCGGCCCGCCAACCATAGGAGAGATAGGCAGAAGGAAAGGAGTGAGAATCATGTGGCTGTGAGGAAGGAGATTGATCCTAATTTGCCTCAGCTTGTGCAGGAAATTCAGGATAAGCTTATAAAGAGTACCGTTGAGTGTATGATTTGTTATGATATGGTACGGAGGTCAGTCGCCATATGGTCTTGCTCCAGTTGTTACTCCATTTTTCACCTCAATTGTATCAAGAAATGGGCGAGGGCGCCCACTTCTGTTGATTTGGTGGCTGAGAAGAATCAGGGTTTTAATTGGCGTTGCCCGGGTTGTCAGTATGTGCAGTTCACATCCTCTAAGGAGATTCGGTATGTTTGCTTTTGTGGGAAGAGGACTGACCCTCCTTCTGATTTGTACTTGACTCCACATTCATGTGGAGAGCCGTGTGGAAAGCCACTTGAGAAGGAGCTGGGACTTGGTTATGGGGTGACGAAGGATGAACTTTGTCCTCATGTTTGTGTTTTGCAATGTCACCCTGGTCCATGCCCCCCTTGTAAGGCATTTGCTCCGCCACGTTTGTGTCCGTGTGGGAAGAAAGTTATTACCACCAGATGTTCTGATAGGAAGTCGGTTCTTACTTGTGGTCAGCAGTGTGATAAACTTCTCGAGTGTGGGCGTCATCGCTGTGAACGGAATTGCCATGTTGGAGCTTGTGATCCTTGCAAAGTTCTAATTAGTGCCCCTTGTTTCTGCAAGAAAAAGGTTGAAGTTGTCATCTGTGGTGACATGGTTGTCAAGGGAAAAGTGAAAGCAGAAGATGGCATTTTTTCTTGTAATTCAACGTGTGGGAAGAAGCTTAGATGTGGTAATCATCACTGTGCTGAAATTTGCCATCCTGGTCCTTGCGGGGATTGTGAGTATATGCCAAGCAAGATCAAGTCTTGTCATTGTGGTAAAACAAGCTTGCAGGATCAAAGGCAAAGTTGTTTGGACCCAATTCCAACTTGTTCAGAGATATGTGCGAAGTTCCTTCCTTGTCAAGTGCACCGATGTGACCAAGTCTGTCATGCTGGGAGTTGTCCACGTTGTCTGGTTCTTGTCACCCAAAAGTGCCTCTGTGGATCAACTTCTCGGAGGGTGGAATGCTACAAAACAACACTTGAAAATGAAAGATTTATGTGCGACAAGCCTTGTGGGCGTAAGAAGAATTGTGGTAGACATCGATGTAGTGAGCGATGTTGCCCCCTCTCAAACTCTAATAATCTTCGCTCCGGAGATTGGGATCCGCACTTTTGCCAAATGGCATGTGGGAAGAAGCTGAGATGTGGACAACATTCTTGTGAATCTCTTTGTCACAGTGGTCACTGCCCTCCATGCTTGGAAACAATCTTCACTGATTTGACATGTGCTTGTGGAAGAACTTCAATCCCTCCTCCACTACCTTGTGGTACACCACTGCCTTCATGTCAGCTTCCATGCTCAGTTCCACAGGCTTGTGGTCATGCATCTTCTCACAGCTGCCATTTTGGAGATTGTCCACCTTGTTCTGTTCCTGTGTCAAAGGAATGCATTGGAGGACATGTTGTTCTCAGGAATATTCCTTGTGGATCAAAAGATATCAGATGCAACAAGCTTTGTGGCAAGACCAGGCAGTGTGGGTTACATGCATGTGGGAGAACTTGTCACCCGGCTCCATGTGATTCATCATCTGGAGCCGAACCAGGTTTTCGGGCCTCTTGTGGGCAGACATGTGGGGCACCTCGGCGAGACTGCAGGCATACATGTACTGCACCTTGTCATCCCTCTGCACCATGTCCTGATGTTAGGTGTGATTTTCGTGTTACAATCACGTGTTCTTGTGGTCGGTTAAGTGCAACTGTTCCTTGCGATGCTGGTGGTTGTACTGGTGGTTTCAATGCTGATACTGTTTTTGAAGCTTGTATTATCCAAAAATTGCCTGTACCCCTTCAACCAGTGGAGTCAACAGGCAAAAAGATTCCTCTTGGACAAAGGAAGCTTATGTGTGATGACGAATGTGCTAAGTTGGAGCGCAAACGGGTTCTTGCTGATGCATTTGATATCACTCCCCCCAACTTGGACGCTCTTCATTTTGGTGAGAATTCGGTCACATCAGAGCTGACTTTTGACCTATACAGGCGTGATCCGAAGTGGGTTCTAGCTGTGGAGGAGAGATGCAAGTTTTTAGTACTTGGAAAGAACAGAGGAACAACCGGTCTGAAGGTTCATGTGTTCTGCCCAATGCTGAAGGATAAGAGAGATGCTGTCAGGATAATAGCAGAAAGATGGAAGCTTGCTATTGGTGCTGCTGGTTGGGAGCCCAAGCGCTTTATTGTGGTTCATGTTACTCCCAAATCCAAACCACCAGCTCGTATCATTGGGGGTAGAGGGTTGACTGGTACCGGGGCCGTACATCCTCCTGTTTTTGATCCCCTTGTGGACATGGATCCAAGGCTTGTTGTTTCTTTCCTAGATTTGCCCCGAGAAGCAGATATAAGTGCGTTGGTGTTGAGGTTTGGTGGGGAGTGTGAACTTGTTTGGTTGAATGACAAGAATGCATTAGCTGTATTTAGTGATCCTGCTCGAGCTGCAACGGCTATGAGGAGATTGGATCATGGAACAGTTTATATAGGGGCTGCTACCTTTGTTCAGAGTGGTGGAGCATCAGCTGCTAATAATGTGTGGGGAGGAACAACGTCTAGTTCTGCTGTGAAGGCAAATCCGTGGAAGAAGGCTGTGGTGCAGGAGCTTGGTTGGGGAGAACATTCATGGGGTGCTGATGAGTCTCCTGGTGGCACTTCAGATCCGGTCTCTGCATGGAAAGGCAAGGATGCTCCAATTGCTGCTTCAATTAACCGATGGAGTGTTCTCGACTCTGAAACGGGTGTAAGCTCATCTTCTACAGCGGTTCGATCTGAGGATCCTTCAAAGCTGGCCGGGGTTCAATCCATGTCTATTATGGATTCAAATTCTGCTGCCAATTCAATTTCAGCTGGATTGCTGGGTGGGACTTTAAATGAAACAGAGTCACCAGAGGTTGTAGATGATTGGGAAAAGGCTTATGAATGAGAGAGAGGAGACAAATACCTATAACCTTATGGTCAAGGAGATGCTGCTGCCCATTCTCATTTACAAATGGTTGGAGAAAAAACTTTGGTTTCCTTTTTTTTGGCTTATCCAGTTTACACTTTACACCTGATATTATCATATAGGTGTTATGATCTTTATAATTTATTTTCTTCTTGCCAAGGCAATGCCCCTTTGGCTGTAATGGTGAATTTTTGTTGCGCTTGACAAGCAGCTGAATATACAACCTTTTTTTGGGTCAATTTGTTGACTGCCAATCCTTCTGGCGTTCCCAATTTTATTTATATTACTTTTTGCCATATAACTGTTATAATTATCATGGACTGAACCTGCATACAAGCTAGTTACAAGCCTCGCACCCGAACATGAACCGTAAGACCTCGCACCCGAACATGAACCGTAAGAACATGAACCGTAAGACGTGCGTAATTGCATAAAACTTTATAGTTT
Organism: Hibiscus tridactylites; assembly: GCA_958450335.1. Classification (NCBI taxonomy): domain Eukaryota; kingdom Viridiplantae; phylum Streptophyta; class Magnoliopsida; order Malvales; family Malvaceae; genus Hibiscus; species Hibiscus tridactylites. Next base: position 6,951,684 of record OY288283.1, read on the forward strand.
GTTCCAAGGCTTTCTATTAAGGATTTATCCACCACAAGCTGCACCACATCCAGCAGTGCATCCTCCGCCATAAAACTCCGAGTCACCTGAGGTAGTTTTCTCCTTGGATATACCGTCTGCACAAGAGAGAATCATGGCCGGAATCGAAGAAAGGGTGATCAGAGCAGACCACGAGACTGGGAAAACACCGCCTGCATCCATATCGGTAATTACTTTCAGTTCCCTAACCATGTTCTCTCTTTCTCTCTATATGTTCTCCTTGAGTGAAATGAGCACAGCCCATATTATACGAGTGCTTCTTCTCCTTCACCGGTCCTCTAGGTATCTTTTTAAGAACTCTGGAATCAAACCTCTTGTACATTTTGCTCACCTTTCGGCTCATATGCCCAGCACGATAATCAACTTCGTCATTGTATCGACTGTACAGACACGGCAGTGTTTCCATGCTCACAAAGCCTATGAATTTCATTCAATCAACAAAAAACCAGTTACTTCCAACGCTCTCTATGCTTTAAAATCATTAATGTTTCATGGGATGATAACTTACCAATGAAGAGGAGGTTCACAACGTCGAAATAAGATCTGATCACCGATATTATGTACAGAGAAATGGTCACCTGCAGATTTCCATAAGTTCAGAAAAAAGTAAAACAAGATGTCAGATTTAAATAAAAGTTGTTCGGGCATGTATATGCAATGGAGGTTTTGATGGTGATACCAGAAAGAAGTTGACAGGGTCATTTCCAGCAGCAACGCGGAGGAACTTTTCCAGAACCGGCTGAAGTTCTAATGAATGAGATTCATTAATTGACTGACTGATCGAGAATGTTTATATTGTGTGTTCGAATCTTGACATTTGTCTTAAAAATATAACGTACTTAGAAAATCATTTTTTGAAAGCTGTTCTCGGTGTAAACTAAAACAACCGAGACCTTAATGTAATGGTTACCCCGTTTTACAGGTTACTCCATTTTCTTTTCTTTTGTTTGCATTTATTCTTGGCTTAAGTAGTAAATAAGTAATTAAACTATACCATTTTTTTTCCAGATAGATGCTTAAAGTATTTTTTGGGTTTAATAAGTGTCTAATATTTTTAACGTTACTTAAACAGGTGTCCGTCATCAACGTTTGTTAATTTTCACCGTTAAATGACACGTGCCGGATTCTTAAAATTTCAAAATTATATTTAAAAATAAATAAAAACAAATATTTTTTTTTATTTCACAAATTAGCCCCAAAATTTAAAATTCCTAACATCCAAAACCTAAATCTCGATTTGACTTGATTTCTTCGTCGATCGTCACACCGCCGCCCACAACATCCGTCGCCCGACCATCACGAACATTTACTCCATTGCCTCATCGCCGAAAATCGATCGACGCTGTACTAAATGTCAAAATCGTCGAAGGATTTATTTGCATAATTCGTGACTAACGGCGACATAACGGGCAATGAACGATGTGTGGGTCGTTCGGCAAGGGAAGAGTGCTTCAGTCCGTCGCCGAAAGCACGGTTGTAGTGGCCGGATTTGGGGGTTTAGGGATTTGGGGACTATTTTGAGATTATTTGAAAATTTTAGAATATTTTAAAAATTTTGATTTATTGGTTAAAAATAAAATAAAAAAAATGTTTAATACTGCCACATGTCATGCTTTTATTAGTTAACGAAATATTTTTTGGCGGACAGCCACGGCATGCACCTATTTGAGTAACTTTGAAAACGTTAGGTACTTAATTAGCCTAAAAGATACTTTAATCACCTACCTAGAAAAAAAAATTATACTTTAGACATTTATTTGCCGATTAAGCTTTTATTCTTTTAAACCATCTCTTATCCAATGGTTCCTATCGATCTACCTTTAATTTACCACATTCTAAATTTCATCCTTAGAATTTTCCTAGAATTTATAGTTTGTGTGGTATTCGAATTCGAATTTGGATATATTTTGTAACAAAGAATAGATACATTTTCCTAGGCCTAAGTAACCCGTCTTATAAAATGGACTTATTTTTTTCTTTAAGTTAATTTCTTGGGTTTAATTTTTGGTCCATACACTTTAAATTCAAATCTCCAAAACATATAATTGTTATATCACGACGAGACATGCAAAAAAATTACAACCGAAATACAAAATGGGTAAAGTACTTAAATGGCACTAAACTGTCCTCAAAAAATTAAAATGGTAACCAAATTTTCAAAAGTTACATAATGACAATTAAACTTTATATTTTGTTACAAAATGGTAACGATGTTGTTAACTTCCATTAAAGAGGTTATATGTAGGGATGTAAAAAGCTGACCCGACCTGTAAACCCGACTGAAACCTGCTCGAGTCAGAACCTGATTTGATCCGAAGATTTGATGACCCGAACCCGATCTGTAACCGACTGTTGTTGACCCGAACCCGAATTTGACCTGTTACTGTAGTAACCGAACCCGATCTGCGTCCGACTGAAAACGACCCGAACCCGAATTGGACCTGTTACTGTGGACCTGAAACCCGACCTGCGTCCGACTGAAACGAACCCGAACCCGAAGCCGACCTGGCAGATAACCGAATTTACCCGACTGAATTGACCCGATATCCGATTTTACCCGACCTGAAACGGACCCGACCTGAAATGGACCCGACCTGTTTCGAACCCGACCTGTCTTAAACACGACCTGTTAAGTGACCCGACCTGTTGTTGACCTTAACTGATAAAATACAAGAAGTTTGTTTGTAATAATATTAGCTATCGGATCTTATAGCAAAGACATAGTTTATCTCACATAAAATACTTTATTTCAATACAAAGGAGAAATCAAGATTGAACATTTGTTGGAATTAAAATATTGAATTTCAAAATTACAAGGACTTAATAAGTATTCAAACTCAAAATTTAGGGACAATACATAGTTTATCTAATAATTATACTTATATAGACTTAAATTGTTATTAGACCAAAAAATTGAGGAAACATGTGAGTTGTGACATGCTCATCCTTCTTTTAGTTCAACCATGTTTAATTAAATCTAAAGAAACTATACCAAAAATTAGCACTAAAAAAACAAATTAAAACCTAAATAATCTAAACTCTAAACATCTAATTAAGGAAGGGCCTAAAGGGTAATTAACCCTTAAATAAGAAATTCAATAAAAAAAACCCTATCAATTTGGCGCCTCCCCCATCAATTCCCCCCACCCAATTTTTTTTATCGAAAATTCCCCCCCCCCCCCCCCCTCAAATTTTGGCGCCTCCCCCCATCAATCCCCCCACCCAATTTTTTTATCCAAAATTCCCCCCCCCCCCCAAAATTTTAGCGCCCGCCATCAATTATGTATATATCTATCAATGTATGAACTCTAAACCCTTAATGAGTTTTAAACACTAAACCCTAAATCCTAAACTCTAATGTAAGTATGTACGTATATATCTATCAATATCTAAAGCCTAAACCCTTAATGAAGTTTTCCATAAACCCTAAACCATTAAATCCACAACCTAACCCCTAAACCATAAACTCTAAACGTTAAACCCTAATGTATGTAAGTATGTTTGTATTTATCAATATATGAACTCTAAAGCCTTAATGAGTTTTTGATACACCCTAAACTCTAAATACTTAACCATAAACCATAACCCTAAATCCTAATATATATAAGTATGTATATATGTAGCTATCAATATATGAGCCTTAAACCCTTAATAAATTTCTCCTTAAACCTTAAACACTAAACACTAAACCTAAACCGTAAATCCTAAGCACTTAATGAAGTTTTCATAAAACTCTAAACCTTAAGCCCTAAACCCTATACCATAAACCCTTAAATCCACAACTTAAGCCCTTAAAACATAAACTCTAAACCTTAAACTCTAATGTATGTATGTTTGTATCTATCAATATATGAACCCTAAATCATTAATGAGTTTTCGCTAAACCCTAAACCCTAATGTATGTATGTAAATGTACCTATAAATGTATGAACCCTAAACTCATATTCATTATTTTTAATCCGTCCAATATTTTATAATTTTAATTTGATATTTTCATCATTCTAGACCCTAAAACTTTAATTTTATTCTAAATTGACCCACATTTATTTTTTTAATTTGTCTAATATTTTATTATTTTAATTTATTATTTTTTTATTCTATTCCCTTAACTTTATTTTAATTTCGTATCGACCTTTGTATATATTTTAATTCATCATGTTTTATAATTTTAATTTAATATTTTGTTCATTCTAGACCCTAAAACTTTATTTTTATTCTAAATTGACCTCTACTTATTGTTTTTTAATTACTCTAATTTTTATACTTTTGATTTGATATTTTTGTTCATTATAGTACCCAAAACTTTATTTTTATTCCAAATTGACCCACTTTCCTTGTTTTCTTTTAAATCTGTCTAATGTTTTATAATTTTAATTTGATATTTTTGTTCATTATAATATGTGAAAGTTTATTTTTAATCCAAATTGACCTCTTTTCAATCCAAATTGACCCATTTTCATTATTTTTTTAATTACTCCAATGTTTTATAATTTTAATTTGATATGACTTTAAATAATTAACTCAAAATCAATGACGATTGACGGAGGCCAACCTAAAGTCTATCAACTACTTATACGGTTGTACCGAACTCAAACTCAATACGAATTCCAATTCCGAAACTACCCTGACCTGAATTACCCGACCTGAAACTACCCGACCTGAAATTACCTGACCTGAAATGCACCCGACCTGAAATGCAACCGACCTGAAATGAACCCGACCTGAAATGAACCCGACCTGAAATGGACCCGACCTGAAATGGACCCGGCCTGAAACGGACCCGACCTGAAATGGACCCGACCTGAAATGGACCCGACCTGAAATGGACCCGACCTGAAGTGTATCCGAACCCGAATTAACCTGTCAATTATCTGCTTCGGGCCCGACCCGTTTTGACCCGACCTGAAATGGACCCGACCTGAAATAGACCCGACCTGAAATGGACCCGACCTGAAATGGACCCGACCCAACCCGAGTCGAGTCAAAACAAAAAAATGACCTGAAATGACCTGTATCCGATTTTACCCGACCTGACAGTACCCGACCTGAAACCCGTCCGATTACCTGTTTTTACATCCCTAGTTATATGGCTGTTAAAAAAATTGTATAATAGTACATTTAGTCCTCTATAGTTACACATTCAATCAATTTAGTCATAATTTAAAAAAAAATCAATAAATATAACCCTCAATTTTTTTCCTTGATATAATTTAGTCCTAATTAAAAAAAATAACTATTGATATTTCAAAATTACTTCAATTTATTCCCTCTCCATCCCTTTATCTTTCCATTATCTCTCTCATCTTTTTCTCCATTTATTTCAAGATTTGAGTTTTCTTTCATTGCTAATCGAATCTAATCTTGGGATGAAGAGGGATTAAATTGAAGTAATTTTGAAATAGAAAATGCTATTTTTTTAGAATTGGGATTGAATTATAACAATGTGTAAAAATTGAGGGTCAAATTTATTAAATTTCTTCGAATTATGCCTAAATTGGTTGAATGCGTAACTATGAAGGATTAAATGTACTATAATACAAAAAATATTAACGGAGGTTAATGGCACAGTTACCATTTTATAAAAAAAAATGTTTAATTGTCATTGTGTAACTTTTAAAAGCTTGGTTACCTTTTTGTTTTTTTACGATAGTTTAGTGATCATTTGAGTACTTTACTCATATAAAAATGTTTATTAAAAAACTGTAAAAAATTTTAATTCTTATATTTTGGCTAAATTTTCTTAATTTAAATGGAAAAAAGACATTTTTAAGAATAGAATTCTTCAAACTCTTTTTTGTGTCCGTTTAAGTGTCCTACCAATGATTTTACGTTACATAATTATTAATAAAACAAAAACAATCAATAAAACATTAAATCTAAATCGTTAATACATGTGTAAAATCATTGATGAGACATATAGAACAACATAGAAAATTTACAGACGAATTCTGTTCGACTTTAAATATACTAAGTACAAAACAAACTAAAAGTGCATGACAATCGGAGCAAGTCTCAACAACTTCTCTAAAGTATTTGGTGAGAACTTCCTAGCAAATAAGTAGCAGACGTCCACTATTCTTTCATTATAATAGCACTGTGTCGAACTTCTCAGGTTCTTCAAAAACTCTTCGGTCACCTCGTCTCGACGAAATTTATTCGGATGAGGTCCTCCCTTCGACCAATCCACATACGTCAACGTCTTATACGCATTCCGGTCAGGAAATTTCATGTCCACAAGTGTCGGTATGTAATGCTCGTCACCGTAACATTCGTTCTTGCAATGTCGCCAGAAGACGGGGAAGTATGTTCGGTCTATGATTATCTCGACCGCAAGGAAACGGTCTATTTGAAACCATTGAGACCCTTTCCGCCATTGCTCGAGATTGATCAACGGAGCCATGGCATTGTTGTATCTACCACGGCCGACGGGACTGGGCAAATCGTATGATTCCACGAAGGATTTGTTCGAGTTGATGAGATAGTCGTAAATGGTGGAGAAATTGAAAAGAGGGATACATGATTCGGAAAGAAGAACGAAGCGATCGTTAGAGACGTCGAGCAGCGCGTTTGCTAATAAACGGCGTTCGGCTTGCACCATGTTCATTTCTCCCCATCTTGCTATCTGCATTAATTCATGTCACTGTTAATGCTAATGTTACGAGAATAGATGGTAATACTTCGATATGTGCATATCAGCGTATGCAAGTATAAATTTTTGTTTTGGTCACCAAACTATTATTTTTGATAAAATCGTCACTAGTTATATATTTTTTCTATTTTGGTCACCCACCGTTAAAAAATTTATGGAAAAAACAATAGTTTGGTGACTAAAACAAGAGAAAATAACAATAGCGACCAAAATAGAAAAAAACGTAATGTTAGTGACGGTTTTGCTCAAAATAATAATTTGGTGACCAAAACATGAAAGCATGAATAGTTTAGTGACCATTGATATTGTTTACCCTTTCTATAATTGATTTTTTTTCCACATCATAACTTTATTTAATAATATTCAATTATTGTTTGGTAACATGAATTAGAAAAGAAAATGGATTTATAATTTATAATATAAATTATGTTTGAAGCAAAAGTAGGTGTGATTTTCATGATTAATTTATTAATTTAAAATTTTTATTCTCACAACTATGAGGGGCTTGAATATTTTTTTTAACATACAGATTACAATGTTTACGTTAAACATAGTCTTAACCTTAAATTAGAGCCAAATACGCTTAAATGCATTTGAACCCTTGATTTCTTAGATATTGCTATAGTAATGGTAAGGGATCTCTTCGATACTTAAATAGGCAGCATTCTTTTTGGAACATTTAGTGTATAATATATATTATTCAGACCCTTTTCCCTTCCTAAGCAGAGTATATATTTAACGTTTAAACATATTTTATTCATCTCCTCTTGTATATAACACAAACGATAATAGTTCGTAATAAGCAAACAAGCCGCGTAACTTAACATAACGGACCATAAAGCATAAATAATTTGAGAGGTTTTCTTCTCCCTAAAGCATTTATTTGTTCTAATTATTAATGAAAAATGCTTTGATACACAAGTTTGTGTAAAATTTAGTTTACATAAGCCTTTTTAATTTTAAAGTTTAAGGTTTAAGATTTAGTGGTTTGTGTATATAGTGTACAACTTAAGGTTTATGATTAGAATTTAGAGTTTAGGGTACTAGGGTTTCAGATTTAAGTTTTAAATTTTATAGAAGTATTATGTAAAAAAAATTACACAGCTTGTGTATCAAAATACAAACCGAATTGTATTGCCCAAAATTTTCTTTTTAAGTACGGTACATATGTGGCAAGGTTTCCATATTTGTACTATATAATAACTTAGCGTAATGGAACAAAAATTCTGCCTTGTCGGTGCCCATTTCTATACTCAATACTAAAAAAATTAAATTTTAAGTCTTAACTCTAAATTTTAATTCTTAAACTATAAATCATAAACTCTAAAAATACGCCTACCCATAATTCCTTAAACTCTAACCTTAAACTTTGACCATGAACCCTAAATTTAATTTTTTTTAATATGAGACATAGAAGGATGCACCGAAAAGTGCCGGGAGAATTCTATTCAGCGTAATGTAATGAAACATTGTACTCAATGAATAGAAATCACCTGTCCCTTTTTCATATGACCCACACTAAATTTTTTTTTTTTGTAATGTTGAGGAGTAGAAATACACCGAAAAGGATAAAAGATTTTGGTATTGAAAGAATGAAATGGGATGAAACTGACCTTACTAGGAATCCAGCGATCATGAAAAACCGAAGACTTTGGCATTGTTTCAACGAAAGAAGGATCAGAATGAACGTAAATCGAATACAAGCCTTCATGTCCTCTAAAGAATTTCTCCCACAGCGGAGCCAACAACACTTTCCCTCTCGTCAAGAACATGAACGCCACTTTCGGTATTCGTTTCACCGGAATTTCTCGGATTCTAGGAACAAACGACGCCCTCCAAAACAACATCCGGTCCGTCATGTTATGCTTAGTCCCCGGCGGTTCAAACACTTCTTTCACGTTATTCCTGCGTTTCCTCTTCATCTTTTTCGTCGGAGAAGAAGGCGTAGCATGCTGTGCTGCCACCGGCGGAGTTGGTTGAGTAACAACGACGGGGAGGGTTGTCGGCGGCGGTGGCGGTTGCGGAGGGGCGACGGAAGCGCGGAAGACTTTGAGCTGGTTGAGCTGGAAATCCATGGAGCCATCTTTGAGATAGAAGAAGCTGAGAGTGATCCCTATGCCGAGGCCAAAACCAAAGAGGAGGAAATAGAAAACGATGTCGTTGAATTGGATAGGTGAATTGGGGAGCTTGGGGGTGGATATTTGAGAACGCTCCACCGTATTCTTCTTCATTGCCGGTGAGGAAGAGGCAGCGCCGTCGTGGGGTGGTGGTGGCGGAGGATTGAGAGCTGCTCTTCTTCTTTGTTTAGGCTTTTAATCACGAGAAGAGGGAATTGGTGGTGTTGTCGTGGTGGCGGTGGTGTCAACATGAAGTTTATTGGTTTCCCATTTTTGCTTTTAATATGAGAGATAGAGAGAGAAACAGGGACGTACATTTTCTTTTGAGTTCTGCGCTCTCTCCCAAATGTTTTTTTTTTTTAATTAACGGCTAATATTGTACACTAATTATCGGTTAATTACACCCAATGTTCTTAATCATCGATTAATTTTCCATTTTAAAATACCCAAATTGAATCTTATAACTATAGTTCATTTCAATCGGATCCTTATACCAGTTTAATAGTTAATTTTGACTTTAAATATCAAATTATAGTTGACTTGTTTTAAAATGACCATCATACTATTGGTAAGGTCACCATTTGACTTTTTTCTAAACAATTAAACCATCACACTATTAAATTGGATGCAACTTGACCACCAACCATTATAGGCTAACGGAGAAAGTGACGTGGCAGTTAGTAAAAATGTGTATAATTATATATTTGGTCATCGTTACTTATACATTCTATTAATCTGATCTTAAGTTTATTTTAATAATTACACAAAGGGGCCGACGAAAAAGAAGATAGAGAGCGAAGAGATGAATGATTTAAAGGGTTTAGACTCAATGATGAAGAGAAGGGACTTCAAGGGTTTTGAAAATTTTTGTGATGTTTTCTTCTTGAGATGACGAAAAGGTATAAAAAAGAAACTTGAGTTCGACGAAAAACAAGTGATTTTTTTTATTGTTGTAGCTTGCCAATGTTTGAAGTTGAGGTTTTTTAGCCATGGCGAAACCTTGTAGTTGCAGGGGTGAATGGGTTGAGGGGAAACACTGGAGAAAGGACAATAAACCCTTTATCTCAATGCACAATTGTTTTGTTTTTTATTTTATTTTTAGTACTTTTATTGATGTGTATATTTCTATTATTATTATTTAACTAATTATATATGACACATCATAACGGTGTTAAGTATTTAATGGTGAAGTGATGAAAAAAGTTCAATATTGAAAGTTGAGTGAGTAAATTAAACTTTTTTAAAGTTGAGTGACCAAAATAGGCCACGAAACAAAATTGGGTGATAATTTAAATATTTTATCTTAAAAATTATAGAATTTGAAATAAGAACAAGAGAAGTATAGAACACAATGTGAAGAAAGAATAATCTTTAAATTGTTTATCACTTCTTACTACTTCTCGGGTAACACATATATAAGACTTTTGGTACATTTCACAATACAATGTATCATAATATTATATGAGTATAATAAGACTTAAAAAAGTATTTTTTTATCTTTAAGCTCGTACTAAATAATTAATTTAATTTTTTTGTAAAAAACACATTAATTAAATCTTTGAATTTATAAATTGTATTAATTTAGCATTTTGACTATTAACGTGCTAACATAGTCGTTAAGGTGTCGACGTGACAAATCTCATGTGAATGATGATGTGACAAATAGACAATATTTTTTTAGAGAGTTCGAGGACAATATTTAAACAAAAAAATTTAAAAATTAAATTATTAATAATATAAAAGTACTAAATATAAGAATACTATTAAAATTTTCATTAAAATAAATAAAAATATCAAAATCTATAAAATGATAAATTATAATTTATTAAAAAATATTTTAAATGTGCTAAAGTTATTAAAAATCAAAAAATAATATTAAAAATGAGCTTCTAAATATGAATTCTTTAAATTTAATCCCTAATTTTAAAATATCAAAGCTCGAATCCAAGGTCCGAATTACTAATCTAAGATTTGGGTCGTTATATTGTCCCTCTCCCACGTCATCATTTAGATGTGGGCTGCTATATCAGCACCATTAACGATCACGTCAACATATTAACGGTCAACATTAATTAAAGGGCTAAATTAATGCACTTCGTGAATTTGAGGGCCAAATTAGATACCTTTCGTACGGAGAGGCTAAATCAATTATTTGATACAAAGTTAGGTGCAAAGATACCCCTCAAGTCATATAATCGTAATACAATGTACCATTCATTCGATACATTCAGAATGTATGTATGGACACCCACTATAAATGGATTTATAACTCTCTTTGGATGTTTATCAATACAATACATCTCGTTAAAATTTTACTAAAAAGAATTTCATGAGATAAAAACTCATGAAAAAATAAAAAAAAATTACACTATATTTTAATTTGCAACATGTTACCTCAATAAAAATATTATTATAAAAACTATATAAACAAAATCATGATTAAGGAAAAAAGAATCCAAAATATATTTAGTCTCCCTCTAAATGACGTCACTCGACATCCTTAAGTTGACACATCCTAATATGTTTAATTCTATTTCAATGTCTTTGTATCGGAGAAGAGCTAAATCTTGCTAACATGTTTACATCAAATGCTATATTAAAAATATGCACTATTTCATAAAAGCAAATTATGTATTATTTGCAAGATACATTAATATTCTTAATTATGACACTAAGTTATGATACTCTAGGATCAAGTAGCTCTTCATTATTTTCATAAATATAAAATAAAATTTTATTTATATCTAAAGATATTACGACTCGGAGCACTTAAATGAATGTTTCGTGTCTAAATTTTAAAGTAATAGGGTAGACAATATTATTGTTCAACAAATTATTTCAGTTTCTTTTTGTCATCAAACTATTTTTTTTTAAAAAAAACCCGCCATTAATGTTATTTTTCTTTTCTATTTTAGTCACTTACTGTTAAAAATTTAACATAATTGTTAGCGTGTTATTTTTTTTTTAACTTTTATAATTTTCCGCGTCATTTCCTCTCTCCTCATCAGCAGACGTTGCGTCTAACACTTATACACTAAGCTAAGCTTGGAATTTGTTTAAGTTTCACCAGAACTAATATGATCCTTGAACTTCAAGTGGTTAATAAATTCATGCATGTTTTCCTCTTAGATCTCGGCTGGTGCTCATATACAAAATATGATTGAGAGACGACGGAAATGTAGGCCGATGAGCGGGTAAAGATCGACGGTGACGACAAAATATGAGGTGCTAATTAAGTTGTTGACAATACTCGGTTAAACAAGTGGTTAAAATTTTCTAAACTTGTCCCAATTATTTAAACTAAATTATATTAGTTTTGGTGAAATTTTAACAAATTCCAAACCTGGCTTAGTGGTTAAAACTTGGATTCTTTATCCAAAGGGTCCTTGGTTCAGCTCTGTCGTTAAATAGAAACGGAAGGTAATGTCTGTGACGCTTTTGTTAAAAGTATTAATTTAATGACCAAAATAGAAAAAACGAAAATAGTTTGGTCACTAGGTGTTATTTAACCTTAATAATATTATCTCCCTTTGGAGGTTCGACCGGTGTCGGGACCGGATAAACAGGATTGAGATTAAACTCGAGCATGTCCGCGTCAGCAGGATTCTGAATTTTGGTCGAAACTTGCACATCTCCGATCTGCCTCCTCTCCTCTTACTTCACCATTTCCTCTTCCCAATCATACGGCAAGCCACGTTCTCGCTCCAGCGGCGTTTGATATCTTCCGATCACCGCCGCAAAGCATCTTCTTTGAAGATCATACAACTTTCTTAGCTGTAGTTCCGGCCTCTGTATTTCAGAACTCTTGTTTTTTGAGGTAATCTTATAAATCTTGCTATTTGAAGAAATGGGTTGATGGAAAATTGTTCTAAGCAGGCAATCTGAGATGGGGGGTTCTTGAATGCAGGAATCAGCAAACATTTTCTTGTGCGCATAGTTGGGGTTGTAGAAGGATTTGAGACTTTTATAATTTCTTGGCAAATTCTAGGAACACACTAAAAAAGGAGCGAATTTGATAAAGCTGTGGAGATTTGAGAGTTTTATTAGCTTATATCCCTGGTTGGATTTCTAATAAAAAATTGAGTCTTTAGCAAATATTTGTAATTGGGTGAGTTTTCTCTTTGATTCTTTGAAGATTTTGGTTGCCATTTAAAATTGCTGGACATTGTGTTACTAGGTTTTAGATGAATTATAAGTAAGGTTTTGCTAATGTTAGTTGGATGCATTGAAAAATGGCTAAACTTTTAAAGTTTTATTGATGAAATCTTGATGTTTGAACTTGTACACGGGTTTTAGGAATCTCACAGTGGATTGCATTTCAGTGGGTATGATTTGAAGGGAACATTGAAATTGCGGAGGCAAGCAAATTTAAAAATATGCTCGATGCTTTGAGAAAAGAAGGATCATTCAAATGGTTACTTAGCAAGCGAAGCTCCTTTTCAGAGGAGGTTGAGGATCTGCAGAACTCTCCATCCGCTGGAAGGAATTGGATACCTGAGCTCTCTCCAGTTGCGAATATCATTGTGCGCCGCTGCTCAGAGTAGGTTTCTTTTGCTATTGCTACCGGCATGCTATAAGTACATAAATTCATTGTGCAACTTGTTCCTTGATCTTATTCGAATTTTTTTTGTTAAATTAGTTTTTTTTCATATGCTTCTAATTCAATCCAGATGCAAATAAGAACAATGCAAATTGCGTTCTGATTGCATTATATAGTCTCCTTATGTATAACAAACACAAAAATGATGCAGAATCCTGGGAACCTCTTCAAATGAACTTCTAGAATGCTTCAATGCTAAGGCATCTGATTCCTTGAAGTCACAGCATGCAAGGAATTTTTTGGAATACTGTTGTTTCAGGGCTCTTGGTCTTTCTACTCAAGTAATGGATCATCTGGCTGATAAAAAGTTCCGACGCCTTACATTTGACATGATGGTTGCCTGGGAAGCCCCTGCAGCTTCCAGCCAATCTCTAGTTAATGTAAGTTGCATATTTCAAGTCTTCTTTATTTTTTATATTTTCGTTTTGAAGGGGAGGGGGTAATTGGTGTTTCAATCATCTCGCAACCTTCTGTCGTGTCTGTTGACACATGTCCAACACTTGGACACCTTCTATCCCGATAGAAGTGTTTGTGCTTCATAGAAGGCACCATATGAGTTGACATTACACAACACTGATATGACTGCGAAATACAAGTTGAAACCCTAGTTGGCCATATGCAGTAGATTGAAGTTGTTGGCCAACGGGAGTGTTCTCTTACCAGAGGACCTGCATTTGTGTGATACCTAATTTCCTTGGATCCAAAAAAATCCCAACCACAAATTAAACATAAAAGTGCACTTAAAAGTTATTAAGAATAGAAATGGAGAGGAAGTGCACTAAAATGTTATTAAGAATAGAAATGGAGAGGAAGTTTTACTTTTTCATTGTCCTTTGAGTAAATATGTAACCATTATCTCTGAATATAGGTTGTCACAAACCTAATTATTATTTAACAGTTTCTTCTTTCAGCCCTTAAAGTTCAAAGTTAGTTTGGATGGAAAAAATGTATGCTGTGGTCTTGGGTTTTTCCCAGAGTTAATACTCCAAATTACTCCTTTCAAATTAGTCTTAGCTTAGTTCAAATTCAATTCCAATTAATACGTTATTTATACTATTTAGTATTACTATATTTTTAAGACATTTAAAAATAACAGATCCTGTATTTTTATCCTATTTCCATCACTCGTTAGATGACTCCAGGTGTCCAAAACTTTAAGCAAATGATGACTCCAACCTTTAGATACATATTCGCATTGGCCTCCCAAATCCAAGTTCACGTAACATAAATTTTCTGAACACATTTAAGCCGTTTTCATGCACTTGGCTAATTAGTTTTCTTGTGCCACTGTGTCCAATAAACCATAGATTTGATGCTTAAACTTTTTATGATAATTTTGTCTTGTAGTTAGATGATGATCTCTCAGTTGGGGTGGAAGCCTTCACTCGAATAGCACCAGCAGTTCCAATCATTGCCAATGTGATTATTTCTGAAAATCTTTTCAATGTTCTTACAATCTCAACATCCGGTCGACTTCATTTCTCAGTCTATGACAAGTATCTAAGTGGACTAGAAAGGTAAGGGCCTTAACAGTGTGAGTTTTCTATATGTTTTCTTGCCCCACCTTTTCTGTTTGGTCCAATTATATGTTTCGACTGCTAGGTTTTACTGTTCAAATGAAAGTTCTCTTCTTATCTCATATTCCTTAAAGGTTTAAATAACTTAGCAACCTAGAGGGATATATATGAGGATATGTAGCCAACCTAGAGGGACTAACTGGTATTCTTTTAAGTATTGTTTGTCCTGGAAAGCTACAGGGACAAGTGCTGAAAATTTTGTGAGAAAGGTAGTTGCAGATTTCTAAAGGGAATTGAAAATTGTATGCAATTTTTCAATTGTTCTTAAGGTGCACTAACCAGAATGATTGACTTGATGGTGTAAAATCAAGTCTAGTTCACACTAGATTTTTGGGGCATGACTTCTGCGGAGAGTTGCAAAGTGGGGAACTTTGTTGATAGGTTTTTAGTCCCAAATCATGTTAGGTCAGGATTACAGATAGAGAGGGACATTTATTTTTGTTATCAAAATGACGTCTCTTTAAGGTTAGAAGCCAAGAAATCTGAAGGATTACCGATAAAGGAGATGAACTTGAAGTTTAATGTGCATTTTAGTTTATCCTTGATTAAAATAGTTTGCTTTAGGGCTTGATAGTCAATGTGGTGTGCTGTGCCCTTTCTCCATAAATTCCTGGTTAATCTATTTCTTATGGTTTTTTGCTAAATAAAATTGATGGATAATTTGCTGGCTTATCTTGACTT
Organism: Hibiscus tridactylites; assembly: GCA_958450335.1. Taxonomy (NCBI): domain Eukaryota; kingdom Viridiplantae; phylum Streptophyta; class Magnoliopsida; order Malvales; family Malvaceae; genus Hibiscus; species Hibiscus tridactylites. Next base: position 6,967,347 of record OY288283.1, read on the forward strand.
TTTGGCTACACTTCACCTCAATATAATTGAAACTCGAATGTCATGTTTGAGGGGTTCTATAATACTTGATGATACTTGTTATGCTGTCTTAAGTATTTGATATTTTATTGATTAACAATGAACCCTAAAGTTAAGATTGTGCGATAAAATCATTAACATTCTTCATTGCACGTCATCCTGATATTAATAAATTGAAACACATAGGTCTATGAATGATTTGACCTCTTTACCATGCTAAAATTTAACCAAAACCAATTGGCAGTAGTATGTAAGTTATATGATATGCAGAGTTCTTCTCAGAAGCATAGTATAATTTGCTTACCCTGTATATATCCATTGACATCTTGTTTATTGGATTGCTGTCTACCCTCTCTTCAATTTTTAGTTTTGGGTTTGTCCGCAGACGTTTTGTAGTACATCAGAGGCTTGGTAATTTGTGGAGGATCTCTCCACTTAGTAATATTGCACGTCTAAATATGGTATTCTAAATTTTATTCTATAGAGTGATAAAAAGGATGAAGAGCCAAACAGAGTCCTCTCTTCTGTCTGCTGTTCGAGTCTCAAGAGGAGAAAAGATACTTGAGGTGGATGGGACAGTCACTACTCAACCAGTTCTTGAACACGTTGGAGTATCAACATGGCCAGGTAAGTTGATTGGATGGCAAACATTGTATTTAATAGAATATAATTTCTTTGTTCATTGATGATAGTCGTTTCTGCATTAATATTTTTTCCTTCCCCCTTTTTCAATGATTCTCTCACTTCATCTTTTGCAAATAGCCTGCTCTAAGGTTGTTCTTGCATGTTTGCAGGTCGATTGATACTGACTGATCATGCATTGTACTTTGAAGCCCTTAAAGTTGTATCTTATGATAAACCCAAAAGATATGATTTGTCAGATGATCTAAAACAAATTGTTAAACCTGAGTTGACTGGACCATGGGGTACTCGACTTTTTGACAAGGCAGTGTTGTACAAGTCAATTTCCTTGTAAGGCATGGTGCAGATTTATTTCATTTTCTCCTTGCAACTGTCTGCCCGATAGAATTCTGTGATATTTTGGTGTTAAATCAATCTTGAATTTTATATCTTAACATAATGCTTGTCAGAGGATATAATTTATCTATTGACTGTTACTGTGTTTCTCTTTTAGATCAGAACCAGTTGTTATAGAGTTTCCTGAGCTTAAAGGGCACACTCGGCGTGATTACTGGCTAGCAATAATCCGGGAAATTTTATATGTTCATAAATTTATAAACAAGTACCATATAAAGGGAGTGGAAAAGGATGATGCACTTTCAAAAGCTATTCTTGGAATTTTACGTGTGCAAGCCATTCAAGAAATGAGTTTCTCAAGCTCTGTTCAGTTCGAGTCCCTTCTCATGTTTAATCTTTGTGATCAATTACCTGGGGGAGATTTGATACTGAAGACTCTTGCAAATATGTCAAATTCTAGGAAATCAGAACGAGGTAACAACCTTGTGGCTGGAGGTGGCATGTACTCCATCTCCGCCTTGGCAATGGTTTCAAACTTGGGTTTTTTGTTTGGTTCAAGTTCAAGTACTCCAAGTGAGGATGAACTTCTTGTTGGTGAAGTAGTTGTGGGTGAGATGAGTTTATTGGAGAGAGCAGTTAAGCAATCTAGTGACAACTATAAAAAGGTGGTGCTAGCACAAGAATCAGTCGATGGGGTTAAAGTAGATGGTATTGACACCAATTTAGCTGTTATGAAGGTATTCTCTTTAGAATTTACAAAATGTCAAACCTCGTTCCTTTTCATTTCAGCTGCAAAGGAGTTTGTTAAGAATAATGGGTTTGATTCACTGTCCTTGTTTATTGAATTTTGAGTACCAAGTAAATTGTAGCTGGTGGGCATCATAAATGTGTCATGTGTGCATATCTCTGTCAGTATTGCCATCAAATTATAAAATCCAGTGCTCAGTTAGCAAAGTGTTTAATCTGAACTGCATGTTTTGCACTCCTTTCTACTTGCAGGAGTTACTTCTTCCACTGACAGAAGTTGGGAAGTGTCTTCTTTCTTTGATATATTGGGATGATCCTCCAAAGTCATTAATGTTCTGTTTGCTTTTCACGTTCATAATATTCAGGTAAAGTAAATTGAATACAATCAGTTTTATTATTTTTATTATTAATTGTTCCGTGATGGTAGTGAATGAAATACCTTTTGGTGGTATGATGCTAGTTATTCCAACTGATTATGACATCATTTTGTAAAGCATCTAACTGCTAAATATGTAGGATTTATGTAAGTAAGCATCAAAACATTATCTTTTGGGATGTATTCTGTGTTAAGGCTTGAAATCATCGACTTTGTCCCATCTGTTATTTTTATATTTAATTTTAACGTGAAATCTTGAGCCAAGCTTATGTAGTCTAGACTAGATACTAAATGGAAAAACGGACAAAGAGATTGTCTTGGACATGAAATATTCGTTGAGTGTTTATGTCCTTATTTCTTTCTTGACATGTTTTATTACACATGTACCTTTTGGAGTGCGTTTTTTTCTCCCTAATGCCTCTAATGATTGGTTTCTTCCATCTGCATTTTTTATTAACTGTCCATAGATAAGTTGTAGTTCCAATGATATCTGGAAGTCAATGTAAATAATTTGATTCCTAAATTTCTTAGCTTATATACTCTGCTGAGTCGGGGGGGGGGGGGGGGGGGGGGGATATGTCTTAGACATGATTACAATGATTGAAAAAACAACCTTGAAGTAGAAAAAGTTAATCCCTGCTCTACCACAAGGGAAGGTCAAGTTCAACTATTAGGTTCATTTCGAATGCACCTTCACCTGCAATGTGCATATTATAAATGTGCCACGTGGCTTGTTTTTCCCCCCTGTCTGTCTGAATTTATGATAAATAATCCTGAGTTAAGCTGGAGCAGTTTCCTATGGATATCTGAGAGTCAAGTTTTGTAAATGTTTTATTGGATATTGGTTGATCTAATATTAAACATTTTACCATTACACTCTAGAGGTTTCTTTGCATAATCTTAATGGCAGTCATTTGTTGCCCATTTCAGGGGATGGCTGGCTTATGCCTTTGCATTGATGGCGTTGTTTTCCGCAATCTTTATGGTTCTTACACGACTTTTCAACCAAGGCAGGCCCGTGGATGAAATTAAGATAATAGCACCTCCACCTATGAACACAATGGAGCAGCTTTTGGCTGTTCAGAATGCTATATCTCAAGCTGAAGAGCTTATCCAAGATGGAAACATAGTTCTTCTCAAGTTCCGCGCCTTGTTGCTGTCCATTTTCCCAAAGGTTCTACTCTCTCCTTTTCACCATAGTCGATCTGCCGGTTTATCATCTATAAACTTGTCGACAATTCATGTCACCATCTCGGTTTTTTCAACTGTCATAATCATATAAAACTGATTAGACTGTTTTTATTAGTCTGCCTGACTTTGGCATATGCTAATGTCCTAGGCAAGCGAGAAATTTGCGGCCACTCTTCTGTTTGCAGCTTTGATACTGGCTTTATTGCCAGGAAAGTACATGTTTCTCCTGATATTTTTGGAGACATTTACGAGGTATTCGCCCCCGAGGAAGGCAAGCACAGAAAGATGGATGAGGAGATTGAGAGAGTGGTGGTTCAGCATCCCAGCAGCTCCAGTGGTACTTGAAATAGAAAAGGAAGATAAGAAGAGAAAGTGATAGTATGTAAACTTTTTTTTTTAGTTTTAACTGTACATAATGTTTGCTTGTGTATGTAAAAAGTAGCAACATTACAGAACTCTAGAAGTATAGAGCTCACAGAATTGAAAAGGAGTAACACAATAAGAGAATAATAAGAAAAGAGAAGAAATGTCAGACTCTTGTGGAAATTAAAGTTCCTGCCTGCCTTAATGGTAATTTGCTAAACATATATGTAGCACAAAATTTATTATAGGCTGGTCTCATCGTATTATATACTTGAGAATCACATTCATACGTCCAAAAGTGTAAATTAATTTCCTTTTTTCTCAAAATCTCCCTATATTTTTAATTCAATTTGCTAAAGCCAAATAAACAGTAGGAAAAAAAATATCAAAATCGTCAATGTGTTAACTTGCAATACATGGAAGAAATTTAGAAGTTACCAACCTACAAATAGAACATAGGGTCAAAGCAGGTTAAGATGAAATATGCCTCTGCAAATTAGCAGGTGTATTGAATCAGCAAATCAATTTTCGTTAGTTGAAATTTGTCTCTGTTGATCGGTACGTGCCATGCAAGCAAGCCTTCGATCACCAGCTGAAGTCTGGCATTTTCATTGGCGCAGGATTTGCTGGAGCTGAAGAACTTGGTTCCTTTGCTCTGCAGGCAATAGATTTATCTGTTCTGGAGTGAGGCTCATGACCTGCTGAAGTAATGCCTTCTCCATCTCGGGAGTCAACTACAAAGAGCCAATGGAAAATCAAACTGTTAATGCAACTATCGGAGCTACTGACATATATTAGTGCTGTATGAAAACTCAAAAGTCTGGATAATCACCGATGCAGGACGAGGGGGCTGATTTCCTGGACCCATCTGACCAGGAACCAACAGAGAGGGTCCTTGGAGCTGTGTCGGAGTTGAGTTATCCGGTTGGCTAAACATCCGAGAAGATCCTCTATCTGTCTGCATGATACGCCCAACATGGCTGCCAAACTCGGATACTAAATGCAAGCCTCCTGCCTGAAACAATATTTCGTCAATTAGCAAAGTCTAAAGACAGCTTGTGCATTTGCTCATTATGATAATATTTTCTCACAAATGACTATAAAATAGAAGTCTAATGATAAAAAACAGATCATAGATAATTAAATATGAGTAACTTTAAAATGTAACAATCCAAATGTATTAGCCCCATGCAAAACTAAAATCATGCATGATAATCGTAAAATTACTAACCTTTATTCTTTCAGATGTTCCCTTTTTTCACCTTTTTTCCCTTTGGGAAGGAAAATGTAGCAAAACTTAAAAGTAAAGCATACAAAAATAGTTTAACTACTTCACAAAAATTGTAAAACAAACTAAGTGAACTTGAAAACAAAGAGCCAGCCAGCGTTCATGATTAGGACAATTTAATTCAGTTGTTAAAGCTTTATCTTTTATTAAATTCAGAATCAGTTACCAACTCATAATCTTTGTTCGCTCTCCATTCAACGGATTTCAGTTCTTCAGTTTTTCTAGCTTGAGCAAGAACTCTAATGTATATAGCAAGCTGAAAGATTTCAACTATTTAAAGACAGCATAAACTGCTCATTGATAACTGCAAATATATTTCTACTTACAGACTTCTGTACAATGCAAAGAGATATTACATGCAATCACCCACATTGAAGTACATAAACTGAACCTACGTTCTATTATACTAATTTGCAATTGCATTCCCATCTTCACGTACAAGTACAACGAATAAAGGAGAAGGAATAAAAACAGACTTCCACGATTCTTAGAGGATAATATTCAGTTAGTTCAACAGTCAGTCAGCAATGATACCAATGACAAGGCACATATTTGTCAAACTTTTTCAGATATAGAAAAAGTAATCAATACACAAGCTGAACGATGGAATGTTTAGATCCATCCACTCAGTTATGACACTAAGTGTAATAAGAAACATGAGAATGTTTTATGATCAAACCGATACATATCAAACAACCATACCTGATTTTGATATGTTGATTGAGGTGGCCTCTGATTTGAATGTTGTGGCTGTCCTTGTGTAAGCAAAGGTCCATGGCTAGAAGGAGGTTTATTACCTGACTGAGCAATTCAACAATAAGAGGAATTATTTCAGAATATGTTACAAATGAGACACCCAAGACTGATTTCCAATCTGTAACTTTTGATTTACATGGAACATCGGCTGTGAAAGATGCTGAGGGGGACCAGGATGCCGGAAACCAACATTTTGACCCATTTGTGGAGCATACTGATGATGGAAATTTGAAACTGCAGGAAGCCTGGCCTGTGGTTGCATTGGTGGATGCAGAGGCATATGAGGAACTTCAGTAGTCTTCAATGACTGCTGCATCTGGCTGGACGACGTCAGCATAGGGGTTTGATGATGATAAGGAGGCTGTGAAGATGAATGCAGAGGTACATTTGGGAGTTGGGATGTATGTGGAAGGGACACAGGAGGATTCAAATGACCCTTTGTCTGCTGTTGTGTCTGTAAGGAATGCGGTGGCATGGGCTGAGACTGATGGTCTGCAGAAGCAACTGAGATTTGCATCCCAGCTTGGTTTTGGTGATGTTTCCTTTCAGGAGGTTGGTTCTGAGATGGAGCAGCTTGTTCCTGCGACCCAACTTGACCAGGCAACGATTGTAATGGCTGGATATTTGGCTGACGAGGTGGTTGTGATGATTGCTGAGATTGTTGCGATGCAGGTGGCTGAACGGTTGGAGTCTAAATAAAAGCAAAAGGTCAGTACACAAGCACAATCCAGACACACAATTTCAAAGACAATCTTACAGAGATCAAAAGCATACCATTTGAGGGGGCTTAACCATACCAAGCATAATCTGAGCCTGAAGAAACAAGAATAATCAAAGAAACCTAGTCAGGCATGGCTGCTCCTAAATCAACTGCACACCATCTAGAAAAGATGCAATCCAAAAAAAAATGAAGGGTAGTAACCCATCAAGCTGTACAGCACTCTACAACTAGTATATCAAGAAAGATGTTTACACAATAACAGCTTCTTGCATCCATACTAAAGTTCTTGAATATGAAAGAATATTCACAGATCCGTGTAACTCAATTCCTAGTCCCAAGCTAATATCAATCTCTATACCAAGTAAAGGCGGCAAAAGCTTACAACTTTAGCAACACATAACTCAAAGCTAAGACAAATTTAGAAAAGAAAACGAAGGGACATTTTCATATTAGAAAAAATAAGCAAAGAAATACAGAAGAAAAGGGAAACCTGGAAAAGGGCTTTAGTCAAGAGAGGGTTTTGGACAAGGATCTGCCTCGCCTGCTGCTGGTTTTGTTCTATAAGTGTCTGCGCATACACAAAAAGAAACTACTAATTAGATTTCACGGCGAAGGAATTGGCGTTTGATAGAAAAAGAGGAAAATTTTGAAATCAAATAGAGAGTAGAAAGTGTGCCTTCATCTGGGACATGATTTCGTAAAGTTGGTTCTTCGACATTCCGGCCATGTTGGCCGGCAAGCACTCGCCGGCGGCCACTTGCTTACCCGCCATTGTTTCCGTCGACTATCACAGCAAACACCGGAGATATTAGAGAGACAGTAGCGAAGTGGTTTTGAAAGGCCTTAGCCCAATGAGAAAGAATTTTGCGCTTAAAATTGAGATCAAACCTATAAGGCTTAATATACCTTTTTGGTACTTGAATTTTTTACTTTTTACAATTATCGTACCTGTTTTTTTAACCAAGTGTTACACATTAGGTATTTGAATGCGTCTCTTTTACAAATGCGGTACATGTCTTTTCTTTTTAACCAATTTAATACATATATTTGTTAAACATAATACATTTAGTACTTTGTATTTATTAAAATAACGTCAAACGTTCAAAAATGTAATATTGGTTTCCATATAACAGCTTGTTATAATTTAAACTAAATTAAATAGGCTTAAATGAAAAATAAGAGAACCAAAGTATACTACTTTTTAACTTTAGGTGCTTAAAGTTTTTTGTTTGTAAAAAATAGGTGCTTAAAGTCTCAAAAGTTATAATTTTAGGTGCCTGACCGTTAAAAAAAACGTTATCCATTTAAAACGCGACACATGACATGAATATTGATTTTTTTAATTATTTTTGAAATAAAAAAATTTAAAATTTAATTTTCTTTAAAAAATCCTGAAATTTATAAAAATGTTCGAATCAGTCCCTAAATCCTAAATCCTCAAATTCTCATTGTTGTCGTCGTCGACCGCCGTCGTCAACCCACATGTCCAGTCGCCGGACCCAGCCGGCCATTTCCCCTCACTTGTTGTTGTCGGTAACCAACGAACGTCGTGCCAGTCGAATGGTTATTTCACGTTCGACGTTCAATGTTAGACTGACACACTGTTCGTCGGTTTCCAACGACGGCGAGCGGGGGGAAATGGCCGGCTGAGTCCGGCGACCGAACAGGTGGGGTCGGCGACAATGAAAGCGATGAGGATTTGGAGATTTGGGATTCAGGGATTTAGAGACTATTTTAGAAAGTTTTAGGATTTTAAGATTTTTTCGTAAAATTTTAAATTATTAAATTAAATTAATTTAAAAAAAATTAAAAATGATATGATCAATTTTGTATTGGTTAATAGTTTTTTTAACGGTAATTAACTATAGGCATCTAGAATTATAACTTTTAAAACTTTAGGCACCTATTTTTACAAAAAAATACTTTAAGCATATATAGTTCAAAAAAGGTATACTTTGAACATTTATTTTTCATTTAAGCCAATTAAATAATATAATTTAGAACTTATTCATTATTTTTAGAATTTGTTATAGTTTTGTATGGTGTTTGACAAATTCAAATATCAAATATGTAATGTTTGACAAATATTGACTTAAAAGAAAATCAAAAGCACCACATTTGTAAAAAAAAAAATCAAGTACCAAATTGATTAACAAACACAATTACCACATTTATAAAAAAAAATAACAAATTCAAATATCAAATAATGTGAGTTAATTGTATCACATGTCCCTAAACTTTGACACTCGTTTTAAATTGGTCTTTAAACTTTTAAACATTCCAATTTCATCTCCAAACTATGACTTTCATTCTAAATTAGTCCCCAAACTTTTGAGCATTCTAGTTTCACCCTCCCCTAAAAATTTAAAACCAAAACTCTAACCTTAACACCCTAAATTTTAAATTCTAAACCCCTAAACTAAACTTCAACTATTAAATTTAACAAGCATGTGTAAACTAAAATTTACACAAAATGTGCATTAACGGGTTTTTTTTACTTGTTAATAAAGGGTAGTTTATTAACAATGTACAAAATTCATCAAACATAGTCGGAAGCTCACAAATTAAGAAAAAGAAATTTATTATCTTAACATATATTATTTCATTTCTTAAAAAAATAAAAAAACTTTATATATCTCCCCTATCTCTGATTCAAAATAAATAATAACAACAAAGCCTAGTTCATCACGATACTGGATCACTACATAGAATTTTACAGATTAAACAGCAAAAGAATATAACTACTGTAAAAGTTTCAACATGGACAAAAACTACTGCAAAAAATGCACGTAAAAAACACTACTGCAAAGAGATTTATATTCACAAAAAACAGTAGCACCTTTCAGAATTATATAATATATATGTATTTATGTATGTGTAGCATGCATGAAATAATACAATTATTAAGTTTCTAGGCACCAGAGAAAGAGACTGCAATTTCTTATTATAGCAGTTGGAATTTATGGACATTGATTAGAACTTCCCGGTGGAAAAGGTGTACTAACAACTTAGTTACAAGCAGCATTTTATGATAGAACAGGAGATCACTAGGGTATTTCTTTACCTATAATACATACATAAACATACTATATAAGATCGAATCGAAACTCGACAACTGCTCATTACAGCATGGAGATTGTTTTTATCTTAATCAACCCTTTCATGTCATGGAATATTGACAAAGTGTTAGCTATATTTGGCTTACAACTTTCACCACATGGAGTCCATATTGAATGGTTGCTCCTGTTGAGGCATAGGACCTACAACCTTGGAAGAAGAAGATGCACCCTGGAAATTAGAAGCTAAATCTGTTGCGAATGGAGGAATGTTAATCCCTTGTGTCGGCGACAGAATCGAATAATCCATAGCTGTAACATCTCTTGGTTGATAATGCCTAAGCTGCAATGCCTTGAGCAGAAAGGAATTCATAGAAAGATTAGGGCTTAGAATGCTTGAAGGCCAAGAGAGCGACGATGGATGGCTTGCTGCTCCAAAATCCAGGTTTAAGTTCATGGCGTTCGTATGAGCATGGCTAACAGTATTGCTGTAACTAGGATTCGCAATGTCGACGAAACCACTCGATGGGTTGGCATTGATGTTCAAGTTTGGCAGCTCAACGTCGCCGAACTCATTCACGATCGAATTCGCATCACATGGAGATCCAAACGATGGTTGAGAGGATGAACTTGGCAGCGGTTTCTTCGCTGCTGCACACTTTTGGAATACCCTACACACCACCCATCCCTCCTGCAAAGAAATGTTCAAGGATAAAAAACAAATCATCAGAAACGGGATGGACCTAGGGGTGTTAGGGTGAGAAGAAGATATTTCATTTTTATTTTCTATTGATAATCTAATTTTGTACCTCTTACATTTTTAATATAACTTTTTAATAATTTGCACCTATTTACATAAAATCTTGTGTCGGTCCTGATTAGAAATGCTTGGACTAATTGAGTTATAAGTTATATTGAGAGGGAAAAAGAGACTTACCCTTTTGGCTTTGAAAGGGTTTTTGTTTTCACGCCTATATTCATGTATGACCCAATTACTTTTCTCACCCTTGGGGGCTCTTCCCTTGTAGAAAACTAGGGTTTTCTTCATCCCAACAAGAATGTCCCCTCCCCGGAAGATTTCCTTGTCTTTGCCCGTGGTTTTCCAATACCCTGCATCGGTGGCTCGGTTTGTCCGAAGCCCCGTCAGGTATTTCCGGTCTCTCAAGCTAAAGAAGTACCATTCTTTCTCCCCCATTGATGCCTTGCCTGCATGTTCCAACTCTACCATCAGTCAGCTTTGTTAAGCCACCATAAAGTATATGCATGGGAGAAAACAAAGTGTTTTGTACTCATAATCTTAAAAGAGATTTAACTAATTTTCTAATCATATTCTTTTCCTTTCAACATAATTAGGCCTTATTTGCATAATTAGTATGTTATTCCCAACAACAACAAAACTCAAATATTTTTTTGTAGATTAATTCCGACAGAATATCAAATCGATCCCTTTTGGACTTAAACATTAGGGTTAAGATCCACTTTTTTGGATCGTTTGATGGGCAGGTGAAATGGATGACTGAGATTAACTCCTTGCTTTTTTTCAAGTGATATTCTTGACATATCCTACTGTTAATCTCAGTCATTCATTTCACCCATCAAACGATTCAAAAAACGTGTAAAACTTTAAAATTTGTACACTGTGTAAACATATCCAATCGAAACAAAATAGGCAGAAGGCATACCTGGAAGATCCCAAGGTTCACATTTATTGAGATCAACATCGACAATAGCTTTGGAAGTGAAGCTGGTGTCGGACACCTTGTTGGAAAGATAGTAAGTAATGAGTTCTTCATCTGTGGGATGGAATCTGAACCCTGGAGGCAGATTCTCCATCCTTTTCTCTTCTCCAAAAAACCCTAAAAACCGAAGCTTTATATGCAAAACCAAACCCCAAAGTTGAGATGACGCTATGAAAAGAGCTTATAGCATCAAACGGAAGGAGATTGAAAACGGGTAGCGTGTACTTTATGTTCTATAACTTCCCTCTTGAAGAAGAAGCAGCCATGACTAACCTTTTTTCTTAATATTGTTATTATTATATTATGGAAATTACACAGGCCTAACACTTTGACAAAACATGCTGCAAGAAAAATACTTGGTTTTGAAATTTACACCAATTCTACTGTACAGATATGGGTGGATTTGCTGATTTTTCACAAAGGTTTTGAAATTTTTACTGAAAAGGCCAAGCAATTGCGGCATTGGGAGATTTGTTTAAGAGAGTATAAGTGTGGGAGACTGGGAGGGGAGGTTGAGTCTTGGATACACTCTAGGGTTAGAGATTTAGTGTGTTTTCATTTGTTGTGTGATATTCTTGCCCAACCACCTTCACCCATTTCTACCCACCCAAATCTTATAGTTCCAATGGGAACATGGCCTTAACATTAGTCTTCAATTACTTAACTTAATTACATTTGTCATCAATAAACATCTGCCAAAATTATATTAGGGACTACCTATACCATGTGTGTGAATAAAAAATAAACAAAAATTCTCTGTACTTTTTTTTTGCTAAAATATCAACTACTTTAATTTCTATTTCAAAAATAGATAATTTTGTATCTAATTGTATAAAAGCGGGCGCAGATTTATGAACATGGGATGTTGTGCGAGTATCTACAGGACCTAAATTATCAACGGGCTCCCCAAGCACGTTAAAAATTCGTTCTAGGGTCGCTCCGCCGACTGGAACACTTAGAGGAGCTCCCGTGTCAATCACTTCCATTCCTCTCGTTAGACCATATGTAGCGCTCATAGCTACAGCTCTAACTCGATTATTTCTTAAAAATTGTTGTACTTCACAAGTTACATTAATTTGTTGACAGACAGTATCTCGACCCTTAACTACTAAAACATTGTAAATATTAGGCATCTTGTCTGGGGGGAAATGTTGTCTCTTTCTATGTCTTAATACTAAAAAAATAAATTCTAAGCACTAAACCTAAATTCTAAATCTTATACCCTAAACTCTAAAAAATATACAACATACCTAACTCCCTAAACTCTAATCCTAAACCCTAAGCCCAAATCTTAATCATAAACCTATTTTTTTAGTGTAAAGCACAAAAAAGAAGAGGATTTCTGTTCATGGAAATTAAGGTGATAGTCTCAACATAATTTATATAAGAGTAAACTACACCATATACCACTAAACTTTAACTTTAGAATCGATTATACCACTAAACTAAAAAAATTGATACTATTTTAGCACTGAACTTTAGTTTAGGCTTCAATTATACTATTGGATTGTTAAAATTCGTCAACGTCATCGCACGCGGACTGTTGAGATCCGTCCACGTCATCGATTTTAATGGCTCAATGTTATAATTGAATCCTAAACTAATGTCTAGTGCTAAAATAGTATCATTTTTAATTAGTTCAATGGTATAATTGATACTAAACTAAAGGTTAGAGATGTCCGATGTAGTTTACCCTTTTATATATAATTCAATCTGTGAATATTAGTATGATAATCAAAAGTCATTAGTGATAATCAAGTGCATTAAATTGTAAAGATACACGTAGAAGAAAATATGGAAGAGTTGTTCGTTTATAGTCAGAACTCAGATGAAGAATAGGAGGGGGAGATAGAATATTTGAGGATTGAGACTGCCATGGCTGCTATAACATAATTAATAAAAGAGTGGTTAAAAGGGTCACCAACCCGCACGACTGTATCTATGGCTTCTCTTCTTCTCATTTGTCTCCAAACCCCTAATGTCAATCCTAACCACGACCCTTTTCTTTTTCAAGTTTTGTTTCTAGAAACACTCACTCAATGCTTCCTTCACAAATCATCATTACTATTGAAATCTATGTATCAAATGTGTTTGATTAAGAAAGTAGACTTTATTTTCTTTTTCTTTTTTAAAAATAGGTGTCTCAGATCAGGGATAGAGTCAAGATTTGAGGTTGGAAGGACAGACTATAAATGTTTGAAAGCGGGGGACAAATTCATAAATGAACTATTTTTTAAAAAAAATTAAATAGGGGACAAAGATGAAAAAAATTCCTAAACAGGGAAAGGGATTTAAATTGTTGTGATACTATTTTCGGTGTGGTATTTTATCGCAGTTGCGGTCAATAAAGGATGTATTGTAATTATTGCATGTCATCATTTTTCACAATAGTAGTTTTCGGACGGTGCCACTAATGTTATTGTAGTAGCGAACAACTATTTTTTTTTGAAAAGTAATGAAGCCTCGTTAATAGTTTTGAAACTATTATAATTAGTCTTTGTCCATTCCAAAACTTCTAGTTTAATCGACTTTTAAAAATTTTTTAGTTTTAAAATCAATAAAATTAAGTCTTGAAGCGTGTCACCAGACACATACCATACTTAAAGCGACGCTGGCCTTTTAAGTCCTTTAATTTTAAAATTAAAAAAAATAAAACTTTAACTCTCTCAATGTTATAGTTTAATTGGTTTTTAAGATTCTACTATTTTTTTTTTGACTAAAAGATTCTACTAATTTTAAAGTTAAACAATTTAACCCTCGTATATAAATCTTAATTCGGTCCATGTTCCTAACACAACGTAATTTTGATTTTATATGTTTGTGATTTTAAAAAATTATTTATCAGTTTAGTGAATAATTATTCATTTATGGTTCAAGTAAAATAATGTACAGTCCTTAAAATTCGACGACATCTTTAAAGGTGGAACAGTGGTGAATCTAAGTCTTTATGCATTAGTTGATTATTGTCAGTAAGTTGTTGCCCTAAAATCGTCACTTTGTCAGTAAGTCTTTATATATTTTCTTTGTATTCTTTTATTAATGATTTAATTTGACTTCCTAAATTTTTAGTATAATTTATTAAAATTTTTCTCTCTTTGACATAAAACTATTTGTACGTTCCTATATTTGAACATATTATTTTGTAAAAGAAAGAAAAAGATAAATTTGGTTGAGTTTTTCATTTATAACATTTTATGGTATGGAAAAAATAAGAAAATAATACTATACTAATGATATTTAACATCTTTAAAAATATTTTCAAGAGAGAGTGACGAGAGACAAATATTATTAACATTATTCAAATATTTTATCATAGGGTCATTATCTCTTCTTAAAAATATGTCTAATAAAATATATATCGTTATTGTTTTTATATCTTAAAACTTCTCTTTTTTATTTTCGATGTAAGATGAATGTACTCATATCTTCTCAGGCGTAACAATTTATTTTGCTTTCCTTTCTCGTTCGCTTACAACAATACACATATGATTAACGTCAATCAATTTTTCACTTGATAAGGATCAACGAAATTATCAATCAAAGAATAACATGCTTATTTAGATAGAAAAAGGAACATGAACAATGGATTTTTATAGTATTTAATTGAATTAGTTATTAATAAATTAGAATTGTTGGTTATATAAAAAAAGTACTTGACTAAGTTTATATTTATGAGTCAAGTAACAACAATTATGTAAAGAATTAAGATTAATATCATATATATTGGCGGTGAAAACTGGAAGTTTCCATAAGCCCCTTAGTTTTAGGGTATAGAGAGTTAGTTTAGGCTATATGGTTTATGGATTTAGGTGTAGGGGCTTAGAATTTAGAGATGGTTGTTTCAATTTAAGGTTTAAAGTTATAATTTAGGGTTTAGTTTTAGGGTAATATGGCGAGGATTTAAGTTTTAACCTATAAACCCTAAATTATAACCTTAAACCTTAAATTGAAACAACTACCTCTAAATTCTAACCCCCTACACCTAAACCCTTAAACCCTATACCATAAACTAACTCCCTATACCCTAAAACTAAGGCGCTTGTGGAAACTTCTAGTTTTCACCGCCTGTGTATAGATTATTTATCCAAAGAATTATATAAAAAAAAACTAAAAATAGAATGTAAAGTGCCACTGCTTTAAACAAATATAAGAGAAATGGTAATTCTTATATCCACAAATAATAGTAACATATTTGATATTTGATATACATACTTGTATCTCCAACAAAAATAAATAAATAAATAAATTTAGATAAAGCTTTTATATACTGTACTATATAAATGGAGAACTTGGAGGAAAGGCCACTGAAATCATGTCATGGTGCACATCATCATCATCATCATCTAGCTTTGGCAATTAAATATCTGCCTCCACCAGAGGAACCAAGCAACTGAAGCAAGGCAGTAGAAAAGCAAAAGCATGGGAATGGATTCATCTTAAAATGAAACCACTTGTGGAAATTACATGTATTCGATTTCTATGCCGAAAACGAGAACTTCAACATGCTTCAAATCGTTTCTTATGCCTGAAAGGAGCAACAGAAGAGAATCCGATCACTTTGTATCCACCATAGCAGATCAGAATTAAGCTAAAGTGCTCTGAGTTTTACATACTTGTTTAGGCTTTGTAGTGTCTGTTCTCCATGCCTTTAGGCTTTAACCCTTGTGCTGCTTTTTATAACCCTTTCCTTCGATGCTACCCTAGTCCACAAAGAATACAGGTAAACAAGCCAAAGAACACATTTGGTATTCTAAACTTAAAACCAAAATACAAACACCATAATGCCAAAAAGAAATGCTCATAATATTTTACTGTATAGTCGTTTTGACTCCTATTCGTTTTTAGAGCACTTTAAAATTTAACGTTTTGTTTTGGACTAAAATAGTCCTTCTGTGGATGACAGGACAAAAATGTTCAACTTGACAGAATGATACGGTGAAAAAATAATTTTATAAAATATCATTCTGTCATGTTATCTCTATGCGTTTGACCGTTAATTAAATAATAATTTCCATCCATAGAGGGGTCGATTTGGTCCAAAATAAAATGTTAAGGGTTAAAGTGCTTTAAAAAAGAATAAAGATCAAAATAACGGGTAAAAAAATCCTTTGCCCCTAATCATGCCCCTTCTATGCTCCCACACTAAAAATTATTTAAAAATTAAAATTTAAACCAAACTCTAATTTCCACATCCTAAACCCTAAACCCTACCCCCTAAAAATACACCATACCCCTAATTCTCTAAATCCTAACCACAACTCCTAACTTTAAACCCTAAAATCTAAATCCTAAACTCACTATTTTAAAGTAGAGGCATAAAAAAGACATAATAAAGAGGAGGACGATCTCCATCCCAAAATAATTACTCTGTCAAAGGCAAGAAGTATTTTTTTTTGGCATTATGCCAATAAAAATATATCAAAAGAATTGTGCATGAAAGAATGCTTACATCATTTTGCAGTGAGAAGTTTGCACCCTAAGATGAAGAAAAAGGCTGGAATAAAGTTTCCCCACATCCATGTTATGTTATCTGCAACCCAATAGAGCTGGTTGTCACTTCTAGAATGATATTAAGGTTAAGAAGTCGACTGAACCACAAGTGGGGTGGCAAAGGACTTGTGTTCAAGTCTACAGTTGACACCTGTCCCGGGTTCAATATCCCCACCAAAAAAATGTTTAAGAAAACTGTGAGTACTGAAACAGTAGTGTGTTGAAAATTTACAGTTTAGATTGTTTTGATACAAAGGAAAAGAGGCAAAATATGGTCTAAAATCTCATCACTTTTGGGAATCACACTAGAAGGAAGAACCATACCTCAACCAGCCTGTTCCTTGCTGCTCACCGTTGATGATGTGGCATCCATGCTTTTAGATCTTTATGTGATTTCAAATGACCAATCTCCTCATCTTTTTCGGCTATTGTTTCCTTGAGATATGCAATCTGCAAGAGCCGGATAAACTTGAAACACAATGATATGAAAAGAGTAATAGTACAGTATCCTTTACACATGATTCTCGTAAACATTTACAGGAAACTGAAATAAGATGTCTGGCTCCAGTTGAGTTTGTATTGGAAATTATAACATTATATGTAGGAGGAAAAAATGTGATACAAAAGAGAATATAAAAACTGCACCTGCTCCATTAGCTCCCTAACATCCTTCTCCTCCTTGCTACTTCGTGCAGCACCTAGCTCAACTCCGGAAACCCGTTCAGCAAACTTCAAAGTACTCAGAGTTTCGGAATAGGAACTGGCATCGGGATTGAGCTGCACAAGCATAAGGGTCTTTGCCTGGCCTCCTATAGCATACAATACCATGGAACTTATGTAACATACAAAAATTTATATGAACCATAACATCAGTACTCCCCGGGCGATTAGAGAACGTTTTTCGTACTATAAAACCCGGAGAAGGTTTCTGTAGTTTAAGGATACAGATGAAAGAAGTACCAAGAGAGCTTTGAAGTACTTGAGTGAGCTTGCTATTTCTGTAGGGCACATGTGGACACTTTTGTGCAAGAGCAAAAATTACATCTCCAAGGGAAGATAATGATTTGTTTATATGTTGTGCTTCCCTAAGCCTATCTCCAGTTACCTCAGATCTATCTACTCTTTCACTGCCTGCAAGATCTACTAAATGAAGATTACCGTACAATACAGCTCCGGTCTTTAAATCCTTCCCACGCACATGAACTGTGACAACACTGTAGCCATAACTCTAAATCATGTCACTGGAGAAATATTCAGATGTGATTAAAGATATTAAATATACAAACCTGTGAGAACGACTGCTTCTTGCATTTAGAGCGGTAGCACCAACGGCTCGATTCTTGAATCCGATATCCATTAAATCTAGAACGTCTGAGGTTGATATAACAGGGTGCATTTTAGCATCTGGTACAGCTAACCCATTAGGTTGAGAGATAGTTGTAATCCCAACCGTGTGTGGATTAAGGAAAACAAATATAACTATAACTAAATCATGAATACTACTCAAACTTTTAAAACAAAACACTTCAAAAAGGGATACACACACAGATATAAACATGTTTACCAACTTCCATTCAGCAATCTATCTTGTTTTAAAATAAGGATATTTCCTTGGAGAACCATCACTGGATAATAAATCGCGCACTTGTTCATTATATATTTCAACCATTTGAACCCCAACTTCATAGAGAATGTGGTTTCTTCTACTTTGAGAGACTCTGAAGAGATGATTCAAAGCATGATAATTAATACCCCATTCGTCTTCAGTGGCTCCATCAGGACCAGTCTGGAAATGTCAAAAAGAAATGTTGAAAGGGATTATTCAAAAATGTTAATGCAACTTTGTAAAGCTTAAGAGTAAAGGGGTTCATACCATTGTATAGGTTTTCCCAGAACCAGTTTGACCATAAGCAAATATACAGACATTATATCCATCAACCACTGATTGAACAAAAGGTTGAATATCTGAAAACACCTCCCCTGACATTGTTTAAAAGAGTTTCTATGAATTAGATATCACAAACAACGAGATTCAAGTTCATATTGCAAGGAATATCAGTCAAATCAACAAACAATAGCATTTTGGCAATGATAGAAATGAAAACCTTGAGTAGCATCTGGACCAAAGACCTTATTAAACTTAAACGACCGTTGGCCATCTTTTCCTGGTTTGGAGGGATTTGCAATAACCAACTGTCCATTTTCATTGATATTTTCTATAACTGACAGTTTTCCGGTTTGTCCAGGCAGAAATGGCCTTATTCGACAAAAAACTCTAATGTTCCCTGTAAAAATTTAAAAACACTAAAGGAGGTGATAAACAAAATCACAGGATCCATTAAAAAGAAACTTCTCTTATAAGCACCTTTCAAATCCTGTAGCTCATTAAAAAGCTTTCGATTTTCAGCAAGTATTTCATGATAGTTCCCAGCCGCATCTGTTAATGCTTTAACCTTTGATTCTGAAAGAGAAAAAGTTCTTATAACAACTTCTACCACTAACAAAACAAGGTGACAAAAACTTTTGAACAACACACCCACCTAAGTGATTAAAGTCATAAGAATAGCTCTTCTTTGTTTCCAAAAGTTCTTGCTTAATGGCTAGGGAAGTTGACCTCAAATCCTGAATACTTGCACAAACTAGTAAAATGAACATTGTTGAAGAAAAAAATTCAAAACTCAAATGATAAACCAATATATATTACCTGCGTTGCTTCAAACTGAAAATCAATAAAGTTTCGGTAGATCTTCTCTTTCATGTTCCACCTCTGGCGTTCTGACTCAAGACTTGCTTCAAGATCTTTCACCTTATTGTTTGAATCAGCAAGGAGGTACTCAAGATCTTTCACCTTATTGTTTGAATAAGCAAGGAGGTAATCAAGATCTTTTATCCTCATCTGAAGTACTGTTATAGCAGCCTTAGTCTCTGCTTCCATTTCCATGGAGCTAAACTTGTGCATCATTCCGGCAGTTTCTAGTTCTTCCTTCAGTGCCGCAACTTCAAGGATGTATTTTTCATTTTCTTTCAGTAACTTCATCATCTCCTGCTTCTCGGCTTTCTGTTTTTCTTCCATTTTCGAGTTCACATTCTGCAAGTGAAACAAACAAAAAAATCCATGAGAAAAGCGCCCATATTTCATGAGATTAGATATTCACAGGCAGGAAAGACTCTACATTGAGGTTTTGCATTCAATATTTGATAAACAATGTGTAAATTAACATTTAAATAATTATGCCTGTGAGCGAGTTGGACGGAAGCAGCTTGAAAACCAAGAAACGTTCTTTCTTCTTCGACCCTTAATCTGATGAGGCTGGTTTGTGACCTTCTGTAACAAATAAGTTCATTAAATACATAAGTTAGCCTCTATACATAAAAGAGAACTGTCTTTTAGTGGCTTTTTTTCATTAGTTTCTGCACCTTAGTCTCTTTACGAGTTGCAGCTACAAGGGCCTCAAGTTCTCTGATTCTCGATCGGTGCTTTTCCTCACGAGCCCTGTAAAGATTGTTTTGCTGCAGAGCACAACACCACATAAAAATCTATAGAGAGAAACTGAGAAGAAAGTACTTAAAGCAAGTTATATAGAATAGGATTTACAGTTCTTAGGTGATCTGCTTGAGTAGATAGACGCCGTCCAATCTCCTGCATAGCCTTTGTCAGTAGACAAGCCACATGCTGTGGCAACAAAGATAATGCATCATCCTCCCATAACATAATATTCATATGTTCGGACATGCATAGACGTAAAATATTAAGTCCAAATACGCACAACAGACATAAAAAAGATGCACCCATTAGTTCATCTTATACCGTACATGAGGTATTTCACCGTTCTTTTTTTCAACACTTTCTTCCAGAATACCACACACAACATTTAAAAGTGACTGAGTTGGGCCATTCTGCACAGAGGAAATACGATAACACATCAAACAACAGGCTTTGAGGGTATTAAACAGTAGAAGGCTAGACAAAATACACAATGTAAATCATGATAAATGTTGCCTGCTTACTTCTAAATTGTTTGATTCCATCGTTTCTGGATTTTTTGTTACGGGGAGCTCAGCATGACACACTTGTTTCAACTGAAATGCTTCATGGAACTTGTGTCCAACATGCTGCTGTTCTGTGGCCGGCGGTTCTGCAGAAGGCACATTTTGCTATATATATATGTGTGTGAAATAAGCAGATATATACATGGTTTTAATATATTAGAAATCAACTTAAAAACTTAAAAGTTTTTTTCTTTACGTTAGCGGTATAGTTTACAAGGCTTGTACATTCTTAGTGCACTGTGCAGAAATTAACCATCAAACCAAATATCCAATTAACTAGAACTGTCTTCAATTTATACATTCCTTATATCATTTTCCTACTGAAAGCACTCAAACCTTTCAAAGTATCCCAGATACAATGTTAATGGGCACAAACAAGAAGACACATAGACATACCTGAAATTACAGGACTGTCCATGGCACATTGGAATTTTAATCCCCGGGAAGCCTTCCTCGTTTCTTCATCAAATGATGCCGGAAGAGAGCCAGGGGGTGGTGCATCCCCATCAATGCTTTCGGCTTTAGTAGTAGTACTTATGGCAGATAAGTTCTCTATGGATGATAAGGAATGCATCTTTAGTGCTAAAAGGCAGTTGACAACAGTCTCCATAGATCCCTGAAGAAGAACGAAACAAGTAAGATCATCGAATAAGATTTAAATTCTTCCAGGTTCATAAACGAGGAAGCAGTTAAACAAAAGCAATAAGTATCTGTGTAGCACCAATATAACCCTTGATTTTACAGATTAAACATATCCATTAAACTCCATCGGTTAAATTGATTCATAATTTCAGAATCTGCAGTTTGCATGTGGCTAACAAATCACATGTTCATTTAAATATGTTTTATAGGAAATTTTCATTTTATTAGGGGATACCTTCTCTAGGTCTGGTAACTCAAATCTGGGTATTCCCATCTCATCCATAGCTGCCAAAAACCGTTTAACATTTTCTGACTGCAATACTGAAGAATTTTCAGGATACCTTTCCTGGAGGAAAAAATGTATAGTAATCCATAACATAAGCACTCTGTAAACTTATATTAAGATTTAATAAAAAATCTAAAATAAATAAGCAAAGTTAACTTTCGAACAACCTCATTTAGAGAATCGGGCCTAAGTATGTTCAAGATTTTACATAGAACAGTGCCATCAATCAAGCAAGCTCTCAACTCTTCATCAGAGGCTTCTGTTGGCAAACTGAGGTCGGGAAGAATCGTGTTTAACCACTCAATCACGAGTTCCCGATCCTTGGCTGCAGAGGAGGAAAAGACAAACAGCAAAACACTTGGTTAAACAACACAAAAGGAAGTGCAAAAAACACCAGACATGTAATATCAGCTTCCTATACACTGTCTCATAATTACTTCAACATTAATTCAAAATATGGAAATGCAGTCACATGAGAATAGCCAAATCCTCCATAGTGTTTTGCTTGGTGATCCGGCATTGAGTTAATGTTCCTTTGGGGATTAACTTTTTTTTGGTTTCCCTCCCGGTCCTGACTAATCCGGACCGACCGAATCTCCCAACGAGGATATTCTACATACACAAAGCCCCGAACTCAAGACTTGCTTAATCGATAACAAGTTGTTTACCCCTTGGACCAACCCCGGGCTGCCAGTTGGGGGCTTACCTTTTGATTCCTCATTTTGTTAGTCATGTGCTCTTCCATTACTTTTGCTAACTTATTTGCATAAAAAATCAACATGGGTATATCCAGTACACAGTAATGAACTTAGATTAAGTATGATTAAGAAACTAAACATTATACACACACACATAGGCAAAGCTAAAACATTATACCATCAAAAGACTAAAAATTTAATCATTCAAAACATGTTAAAATACAAGAAAAAAGCACCCAAAATACGAAAAAGATGAACAATCTGCAAATTCATGGTGAAAACTAAAAGGAAAACGTTGGATTGAAAAAGGGAATGAAATCATAGGCATAGGAAACATTACCGTAAGACTGGGGAGCCATGGGAGAGGCAAAGCCCAACCAAAAAAGGGAAGTGCTCGTGGAACAAAGTTTCAATGAATCTTTGTTAATTTGCAAAGTATGTGGAAATGTCATTAAAATAATTTTTTCTGAAACATTTTTTTGCCGGTTGTATGGCGTTCGCTGTAGCATCGGAGGAGGGGGAGAAATTAAGCGGGAAAGTAGGAAACTAACTCCTCAGTCCTGGTTCCGTTGGGTGTTTGCCACGTGTCCAGGATCCGACATCGATGCCCCATCTTTTGTGGCTTGACTTGAGAATGGTTACCATCATCAACTCCATACATGAAGAAGCAGCTGTTGATACAAACCAAAGTTAGCATTTTTGAGGGCTCAAGTTCATAATTTGGATAAGAATGCTCAAATATTTATGTAAGTATTGATATTCTACAAGATTGAATAAATTTTGTTGATGATTCATAATTCTTTTTATATAAAAATTGTGATATCTAATTTTTTTTAAAAGGTTCAACATGCAAAATTAATTTTAATTACGTTAAATTATATAACATTTCTAAAACAATGTTGTTAAACCATAAAAATAAACTTTTAATTTGTTGGTTAATTATTTCATTCCCACGTTAGAATTTAAAAACTTTACAAACATGATTAAGAGTCAATTTGACATTGTTTTTAAAAAGAGAAATAAGAGAGTAATTTTAAAAGTGTTTTTGGATTTTTTTTTTAATGTCTATTTTTGACGCTTTATAAATTAGTGTCCGTTCGACACAACTTTTTCAACAAACTTTTAGCTGTCGAACGAAAAAATTGTACGAAACAATCAAAAAATACACTTTATTTAGTCTCAAAAAAATGTGAAATTTAGCCTTAAAAGTATTATAGGATCCGACATCACATAGAGTGCACACAGTTAAGTATCGCGAATCACACTCGTAGAGGAGTTAAGATCAAACACTAGTAAGGCTAAGAGTATATTAAACCTATAAATTTAAAGGTTGAGAGGGATAAAAAATTTATTTGATTAGTATTTAAACTAAGGACTTAAAATGTTATTATATCAAAAAAAAATTATGCATCCCTCCGGCCTCGAGCACCCGCCTCCTGTCTGTGATATGCTCCATCGGTTTTTTCGAATATTTATAGTTAATGTTTAATATTTATAATTTAAATTTTTTTTTTAATAATTGTTATTAGAGTTCTATTCTTAAATTTTATTTTTTCCGATATTTTTTATTAGGGGTATATTTTTTTTCAATACTTGTTATTATATGCTCATTTTTTTGAATACTTGTAATTAGGGGCCCATTTTTATTTTTTATTGTTATTTCAATACTTGTTATTAGGATACAATTTTTTTAATACTTGTTATTATGAGGCTAATTTTTCAATACTTGTTATTAGGGATCTATCTTTTCTAATATATGTTATTAGGGCCCTACTTTTAAATTTTATTTTTTCTGATACTTGTTATTACGAGTCTAATTTTTTTCAATACTTGTTATTTATGGTCTATTTTTTCTAATATTTGTTATTACATGCATACTCTTAAATTTTAAATTTTCAATACTTGTTATTAGGTTTCCATTTTTCCCTATATTTGTTATTACAAGAATACTCTTAAAATTCATTTTTTTTTCAAAATTTGTTAATAGGGACCTTTTTTATATATAACTTGTTACTAGGGGTCTAATTTCAAATTTTATTTTTTTCAATACTCGTTATTAGGGGAAAGGGTGAGCAAAACTCCACTCGACTCGAAAAAATTGATTTTTTCGACACAACTCGTCTTGACTCGAAAAAATTTCAAATAAAGTTTGAGTTGTAAATTAAAAATTCTAATAACTTGAAATTTTAGTATTTAGTAGATAAATTTTTAAGTTCGAGTCGTAAGGACTCGTAAACTCGCATAACTTGAAATTTTTTTACTCAATTTAACTCGATCGAACGTTCACCCTTAATTAAAAGCATATTTTTTAAATTCGCCTATGGGCCATCAAAATCTCAGAAACGGGTCTGGTGGAGGAACCACTCCATCCACAGAAATGAACTCGAAAGAACTTGAATTGTGACAACGAGGCAGATTAGAAAGTAGCAGTCTTTTTCACTAGGAACAACAACATCAAGAACAGGGAGAATTGGACTCCACATCGAGATGGCAGATGGTGCAACTATAGTTGGCACAAAGGCTAAAATTGAGAGTAGACATCCTAAAAACACAATATCAAATTTATTGAGATTGTTTGTTATTGATTGTCTGACAGGCAACACTTTAAAGAATTTTTTCGAAAGAATTAAAATATTTTCTTTATAATCATGTTTAAATTTTTAATGTAATTTCGATTCTCTCTAATGACTTTGTTAGTGGTTCATCTTTATTCAACACTAAACTTAAGATACTGAAAAACTTAAAATAAACTTGGCCAAGTCAAAGTAGGATTTTCATTTGACCTGAAACAAAAAAAAAGTCCATAAAAAGTATCATACATGCGTTATGACCTCACACAGGAGCATTGCTTGAAGGTGTTAGACTCATCCATTACCTTTACATCCATGAACATCTAATACATTGATCATTGCTATTTAAAGGTGTTAGGTACGCGTCCATAAAATGTGAAAGATAACTTGTGAATGGTGATTAAACGTGTTAATAAGGTTGGACCAACAAGTGCAAAAACGACGGATGATGTTTATTTTAAGAGATTTACGTTTAAGGACGGAGCCAAGATTTAAAATTGAGGGGGCAAAACATAAAATTTAAAAGATGGAGAGCAAATTCACAATTATCTCAATTTTTTCTAAAAAATATAAAAAATTAAAAGGTAAAAAAAATTCCCCTGCGAGAGGCCACAGCCCCTCCCAATAGCTACTAAGCTCTGTCACTGCTCAAGTTTAATTGCAAGTTAAGCACTTAGTATACCAACTTTTTCATTTAGATACTTAAAGTGTTCTTTAGTCAAAATAAATATTTTATTTATATATATACTTAAAGTATTTTTTTCAAAATAGGTACATTTACAAAAATATACTTTAGGTAATTACTTGGACAAAAAAAATATTTTAGGTGTCTATTTTGACCCGAAAAAATATAGTTTAAATATTTATTTTGATCAAAAAATACTTTAAGTACCTGAATGAAAATGTTAATATACTTTAAATACTTATTTGTGAAATAAGCCGATTACTATATATATTTTTGACTTAACTACAAAATAAGTGCTCAAATTATGTCTTTTTTTGTAATAAGTGCCTAAAATATTTTTTCACTGCAATAGGTGTTTAAAACTTTATTTTTGGATGAAATATGTACCTAAAGTTTAATTTTTAACTTGTTTTAAAGTTAACTGAGACATCTACTTTGACCCATATTTCAGTCAAAAAAATTTAAATACTTATTTGTGCCAAAAATACTTTAAACACCTATTACAAAAAAAAACATGATTTAGGCAATTATTTTGTAATTAAACAATAATTTTTTTCTATCCTCCACTTTTGTGGGTGTTTCGGTTTGTATAAATTCATTGGGCCGAGAAAACTAGGAAACAAAAGAAACCCAATCCCAAACCTCAAAATCGCCGCTAAAACTGAAACGAAGCAAAGGGCAGAGAAGAGGTGAGAAAGAGAGATGGTGAGGAAGAAGGGAGTAGCAGAGTTTGAAGAAACGGCGCCGGATGACTTCGATCCGGCCAATCCCTACAAGGACCCGGTGGCCATGCTGGAAATGAGGGAGCATATAGTTCGGGAGAAATGGATCGACATTGAAAAAGCCAAGATCCTCCGCGACAAGGTCAGGTGGTGTTACCGCATCGAAGGAATCAACCATCTCCAGAAGTGCCGCCACCTCGTCCGCCAGTACCTCGACGCCACCCGCGGCATCGGTTGGGGCAAGGATGGCCGCCATCCCTCCCTCCACGGTCCCTATCTTCTCTTTAAATTCATTCTCAACTTTTATTTTATATATTTTAAGCTCGATCCGTTTTTATTTTTATTACTTGCTCCTTGCTTCCTCGATTATTAAGAAGATCAGTATTTTCGCATTATTCATTTCAATCTGCGATTTTGAATCTAAATCTGTTTTATTAGCTGCATCCTGTTACTTAATAACTACTTTTGGGGAAGTGAAAAGCAAAGCAAGTGGTAGAAGTAACACAAAATTGAGCGTTTAAAAAAAATTCTAGTTATTTGCGGGAAGGAATGGCTAAACTCTATTGATTTTGTGTTCGTGATTTGGGATTTTAGGCCCGAAGGTTGCAGAGGTTGAGTCAGAATGAATGGCTGCATTCGGTTACTTTAGGTAATCTCCGATTTTTATTCTTACTTTAAGCTATCTACTGAACAATCCATTTTGCTGTTATTGATTTAACATAACTTAGTTCTTGCTTTATCGACTTGGAATGGGTTAAATCTGCAATAGTGTGTGCATTAAGAGCAGAAAATATATCAAGCTCACTTGAGCTATTTCCTAAGCAAGTCATGAATCACAACTTCGAAGTTAATTTTTTGAGTGGTGCATAGATACCGTCTGATGATTGTCCGTTGTGTGTTATTGTTTGAGTTTGGATGATGTTAAATTAGTATGCAACTATGGCCTCTAAAGCGTCAGAATGATGCATATTGTGGCTGTCTGTGCTACATCATGTCATTTTGGCAACCTTGTGTTGATTCTGTTTGCTGGTCTTACCAATAACGACATGCATATTGGTGACTTGTTAATTTTTCTTTACAAGTTAAGTTTTCTTTACAAGTAAATGCATTCAAAGCTATATATAACTTTTATTGAACATACTGATGACAACCTGCATTTGAAAGAGAAACTGTTCATTGATTTCTTAAGTAGTTTAGCACATCAATTGATTGCAATCAGAGGAGAGTCATTGATTTGCTGTATACGTTGAAAGTGCGATCGATAGATATTCTTAGTGAGAGCATGTAAAAGACTGTTTTTGCATATTGGTCACTGCTAGATCATCACTCTTCTCATGATATTAGGTCTGAACTAGTCCATTTGCTTTATGGTTTGTCTATCTTTTTGGTACCTTGCAGTTTTATAATGTGATAAAACAAGGATGGGGCGCCGGCGGGGTATCTAAATAAGAGTTGATATTAACATTCTGGTCTTATATGATGTCCTACAATGTGACATAAACATAGATTTTTTTGGAGCAAATGAAACAAAGAGTATTTCATGTTTAGCTTCATGTGGCAGTGGTATAACTACATTTTGGTACCTTTAGTATTGAATCGATCTCTGCGGAAGGTGGATAACTTGCATTTGTGTTACAACTCGACTTGCGCAAATAGAATTAATATATTCTTCTTCGCTGTTGCAGGTAATTGACATTGGCCGGCAAAGGAAGGAGTGTGGGGTTTGAATAATTTTTCACCTGCATTGTTATTATTGTTGCTTGCGTTGTAACAAGATTGCGCGTGATGCCGTTTTCATTTTCCTTTCTTGTTAGCATCCAAAATGTTGGTTTTAATTGGGCGGGTGTGTCCACAACAACAGTTAATCAGAAAAATGGAATAAGTTGGTCATTTTGGAAGGAGTTTGTAGTTTGCATACCCTGTTTGATTGCTGGTATTAAGTGTTTTTGCTTTCTCTAGTTTGTGGTAAATCATCTCAGAAAACAATACACAAAGGGAAAAATCTAAAAACGCAAGATCCTAAGCAGCATTCTACAGTCACTAACAAGCAACCCACCACTTAATCCACATGTGCCAAAGTTGCTATCCATGTCTACAACAGTTCATATTCATACTTCTTATCTCACAACCATCATTATTTGATTAATTTTATTTAATTAAATTAAAATTAGGACCAAATTGATATAATAGGTAATTAACATGAACTAAAAGTGTAATTATACAAATTTTACTTTAACTGTCACGTCACCTTTCTGTTAAATTTTAACGGTGATCAAAATAGGTCTATTTAAATAGTTGGGAGGTCAAAACAGATCGCGACCAATAATTGGGTGGTCACTGGAACAATTTACCTTATTAATTTTTGTGCACTTTTTTTCTTCTAATGTTCGAAATTATTTTTGTGTTCTCTTTTAATTATTAAAAGAGTTTTTAATGATGTCTATTTTGATTTAAAAAATCTGTAAAAAAAATATCAAATACCTCTGTCAAGTAGTCTATGGCCTTGTTTGGTAAAGAGAGGTTTGAGCAAAAATTAGAGGTTTGACTAGTCAAATCCACTAATATTGTTGTTTGATAAATAGCGGATTTAAATAACGGATTGGGGTGAAATCGTTAATTTTGAAAAAGCTCATAATAAGAGCTTTTTGAGATTAGAGTTGTAAAGACTCTTTTACCCTTACTAGTTACCAAAAATCTCAAAATAACCAAAATTAAATATTTTCTCACCCTTTATACAAGCTAATCCTATTTACTTTTTTTATTATCGCATATTTATCTGTGTATTTAAATTTATTATTTAATTAAAATATATTAAAATAATTATATAAATAATAAATTAATATATAAATCATTTGAATATGTTTAGAAAAGTTATATTAAAAATAATTTTATAGATCTAATTAATAATAATTAGATACAAAATATTGATAACTAATAAATTATTCAAACAAATATTGAATATAATCATGTCCTTATATATCATTTTGTTTGTTTAAATAATCTAACAACTATCAGTTAATTTTACCAAACACTTTTATACAACCAGCTAATATAATCCGCTAATCAAATCAGCTAATGCAATCAGCTATCAGCTAATGTAATCCATTATCCGCTATCAGCTATCCACTAATTGTCAAACAAGAGTGTATGGATTATAAATCATTTTTTCATAAAATTTTTATACTTATTAAATAATAAGATGAATGTTTAATATTTCCTATTTTTTATTTTGTTATTAGTTAATAAAATATTCTTACAAAATTCGTAAATAAATATAAGAATAATTAATGATTACAAAAATTGTGTTCTTATATTAATAAAAGTTCACAAAAGCACTCTAAAAATGTATTGGATTTGTTTGACAATTAATGGATAGTTAATTGCTGATAACGGATTACATTAGCTGGTAGTGGATAGCTGATTGTATAAAAGTGTTTGTTAAAATTAAATGATAGCTGATAAATGTTTGATTATTTGAACAAGCAAAATGAAATATAAGGACATGATTATATTTGATACTTGTTTGAATAATTTATTAGTTATTAACATTTTGTATGTATAAATATTAATTAGATTATAAAAATTAATTTTTTAATATCATTACTGAGCATATATGAGAATTTGCATGTTAATTCTTTATTTGTGAAATTATCTTTCTAATATAATTTTAATAATTATTGAATTTAAATGTATATATTAATTTTTTATCTATAAATTAAATTTACATGTATTTATTAATTTATATATTAATTTTTTATTTATGAAATTATTTTTTATTTATCAAATTTATGTTATTTAAAGAAAATTTTTATATTTATCAAGGATAAAATAGTTTTTACAAGTCTCTTATCCAAACCTCTAACTCAAAAAAACTCCTAAAATGAGTTTTTTCAAAATGAGAGGTTTCACCTCAATCCATTGTTACAATTCTCTATTTACCAAACATCTAAATTAGCAGATTTGACTAGTCAAACTTCTAGTTTTGGCTCAAAAAATGTTTACCAGGCATGACCATTATAATTATAATTACAATAAATTGTTTAAATGACCACCAAACTATGGGTTTGTGTCGATATGACCATCATATTTCTAATTGTGTCAATATGATCACTTAACCATTTAAGTGGTATTGATTAAGTCATATACTGTTATTTACACATTCTATCAATGTGGTCATAGTTTCAATTTAATTCAACAAATTAATAAAATCATTCAATCAGGTGGTGACATGTGTGGCTTTATTAAAGGAGGAAAATAAAGCCAAACGAATTTGGCTTGGGCAAAACTCAAACCTATATTTTGCCGGGAGAGTGAGACACTCTTACCGCTATGCCAACCATCCCTTTTGTGGTATAGATTACAACATCTAATACATGTGTCACCCTTGTCCTCACAAGTGAACTTTTAAAGCCGCCACATATTTATTTAAGATTCTAAATCTTAATCTAAAAATTTTAAACACTAAATTTTAAACTATAAAATATATTCTCAAACCTTAAAACTTAACCAAAAAACTATAAAACCCTAACTTATGAAAAACAAATTTTCCATTGCCAGTGCGCACACATATATATGTTCATTAAGCTGTCAAGATACCTATCTATTTCTAACCTCAAACCTAAATAAGATTTCAATAGCCAACTAGTTTTAACCCAAAACAAAACAAAAAAACACTCAAATTAATCTATTATAATTAAAAAAACATAAATCCTAAAATTTATAACAAATTTTGGTTAATTCAAAAATTAACTGAACTAATTAAATTTTAATCGATTCGGTTAATAGATTTCAAATAAATTTTGATTCAATTAACAATTAAAAAATAATTATTACAATTGATTTGTTTCGATTAATGACCGAATTAACCGTTTGAAAACTCTTAATCTATCGTGTTTGAGCTAGCTTGCGTATCGAGGTTGTTGGGCTGATGCGTTATTATTATGTTTTTGTTTTCCTTTATGGAGATTATTGGTGGGCAGCAAACAAAAAAGACTGGGCCTAACCAAGCCCTTTACCCAAATCTAGCGAGCTTGAAACCACAACAACCCAACAGAAAACAGAAAGCTATTTGTTTTATTTTTAGGGAAAATTACACCGGTGGTCCTCAAACTATTACCGTTTTTCTATTTTGGTCCCAAAACTATTTTTTCGACAAAACTGTCCCTTCTGTTACATAGTTCTCATTTGGTCCCGACGTTAAATAGTTAACGGTTTTGCTGATGTAGCATTTTTTAAATATTTTTTTAATCATTTCTCTCCTATATTATTTTTTTAAATAGGGTAATGCCACGTGGCACCACATGATTGGCTGGATAAAGTTAAATAAAAATAATATAGGATGAAAGAGAAAATATTTTAAAAATGCCACATCAGCAAAATTGTTAGCTATTTAACGTCGGGACCAAAACAGGAGAACTATGTAACAGAAGGGATGGTTTTACCGAAAAAAATAGTTTTGGGACCAAAATAGGAAAATGGTAATAGTTTGGGAACCACTGGTGTAGTTTTTCCTTTTTTTTATTTAGTTTTAATTTCGGAAGAAACTTAAGGACCTGGTTCAGAAATTTAAGTTCAAAGTTTTCGCAGATCTACAGATCATCCAAAATTTCCCGTAAAATCTTTATCCCAATTCATGATCTAATTACTATCCTTATCGCTACTTGGAATCTAGAAACTAATTCAAATCCATTTTCAACCAACTAAAACCCTAGCATTTGGCGAGATCCGAATTCCCCAGAATGGATGCTCCGCAAGGTGGATCCGACGGAGACAAATCCAATCCTTCATCTTCTCCTGTCTCCGTCGTCTCCAATTTCTGGAAAGGTATCATCAATTTTATTTTCACCGAGACTTGTTAATTTTGTTCTAGCGAGCTAGTTTTCGATTTATGAACTTGCTTTAGATCAATTTTCACTCAATGAGTTCCGTTGGAGTGATATTTAGATGATAACAAATGAGGACTGCATTTTTTGTTGAAATTATTTGCTGGTTTTAGTTTGATTTGTTGCTCATTTGCCGAGTGCAGGAGAGAAACATGAGACAAAAGAAATTAGGAGAAGTTTCCATTTCTATCCTTATTCACATACACAGTTACACACACACACACAAAGAGCCAATCTTCCCGAAAATCGGATAGTTTTGGAAGGGAGAAAGTGTGGAAGATGGTAGTGAAGTAATGCTAGTTTTCAAGGTTGTGCACTTTTTTATCTGCATTGGGGATGACTCCAAAGGAGATGATTAGGAAAAGAATTTTGATTCGTTTAGACTGTTTTATATTATTAATTGCCCTTGCGTAATATTTTTAAAAGAATACTAATATCTAATTAGTGATTGACGAGATTTGAATTCTTAGTGAATTCTACAATTAATGGTATTTTTAGTTTCACTTTATGTTCATTGCCTTGCTTTTTTTTATTGTTCTATTAAATCATTTATAAATTTAAAAGTGTACCTTTTTGTAATTGAAAGGTGTAATCTAACAAATATTTAGTAATAACATTAATTCACGTGCAATATACATGACATTGTGCTAGTATAATCAAGTAGGAAACTAACTATACTTGGGATGTGTATCAATTTCCTTTTTTGTTTTTTGTCTTTTGCAGAATTTGATTTGGAAAAGGAGAAAAGTGTGCTTGATGAACAAGGACTCAGAATAGCTGAAAACCAGGAAAACAGCCAGAAAAACAGGCGGAAGCTTGCTGAGAGTACAAGAGGTATTGTTTTTTCGTACATGTATGTCATGTGTGTACAATAATCATGAACACTCTGTGCAGTTCTCTTTACAAGGATATAGGGTAGCCTCATGATGCTATGTTTTCTAATATCAAATACAGATGAGTTGACATTCTATTTTCTAGGTACATATAGTCAAAACTGGACATGAGTGCCAAAACCTCAAGTGTTTAAATCTTTTTTTAATATCAAAGTGTAGGAATTATAGAAATATATGGACTGCTTCCATCCCTTCAGTTAAGGGATTCTGTAAATATTTTTTTTTATTACAATCCCTTATTTTAAGGGATCATATCTCCTAGGATTAGTATCTTTCCTATCTTAGAGTTTCCTAAATTAGAGGCATAGTTTGTATATATAAAGATGTAATATGTCCTATTGAAATAATAAGAAAATACAGAGAATTACTCTGATTTCTACATGGTATCAGATTAGGTTACGGTTTTTTTTTCCAACCTAGACCATGTCCGAGACTTCTTCTCCTACTCCGGAGATCACTTCAAATCCAGTTCTGATGCTCAATCAGATTCGTCTGGTCTGACTATCACCTGCCATCGATTGAATGGCAACAATTTTCTTGAATGGTCCCAATCGGTTAAGATTTTTCTCTTGGGCAGAGAAAGATTGGGCTACGTTACTGGTGAAATCAAGAAGCCTGTTGCGACTGCCACTGGTTTTGCTAAGTGGATGCGTGACAATGGTCAGGTTATGACTTGGCTCCTTAATTCCATGACCCCGAGTATAAGCAGAAACTTTCTTCTTTACACCACAGCCGCTGAAATTTGGAGTGCAGTCCGCGACACCTACTCTAGCACTGATAATATTGCCGAATTGTATCATGTTGAAGATCAGGCAGCCACCCTTAAGCAGGGAACCATGCCCGTCACTCTCTACTACAATACCCTTACCGCTCTTTGGCAGCAATTAGATTTGTATGCACAGCATGATTGGGCAGATCCAAGAGATGCTGTCCTTTATCAGCAAATTGTCACACAACGAAGGCTTTTTCAGTTTCTCCAAGGCTTAAACAAGGACCTGGACGATGTTCGCGGCAGGGTCCTGGCTAATTCTCCTCTTCCCTCCATTCGAGAGGCTTTCTCTATTGTCAAGAAGGAAGAAAGCCGACGGTGTGTGATGCTGCCTGATGAACTATATTCCCCTCATGAAGGATCTGCCTTACTCACCCATCAATCATCTCCCTCTTCCAAACGGGGGAGACCTTGGTGTGATCATTGCAAAAAGCCCGGCCACTCCAAGGAGAAGTGTTGGAAGCTTCATGGTAAGCCTCAAGACTGGAAGTCCAAGAACTCTCGAGATAATAAATCAGGCCTCGTTGCTGCCACATCTGTCACTAGCTTCACCAAAGAACAGATTGTTGATCTTCAAAAACTGTTTGGAAAATTTCAGGGGCCTTGTGAGGGTAATCTGGTCATGAAAGAACCAGAAGGTAACCCTTCTTCTACAGCATTTTTCTCCTTCCAGTTGACTCCTAATTGGATCCTCGATTCTGGTGCTACGGATCATATGACTGGTAACAAGGCTTTGTTTCGCAATTTTTTCCAAACTTTTGGTCAAGCTGTCAAAACGGCTGATGGTTCCTTATGCAAAATAGAAGGACATGGCACTGTTGTTCTCAATGAACAGATTGCACTTAAAAATGTTCTCTTTGTACCAAATCTGGCTTGCAATCTCATTTCTGTTAGTAAACTTTCCAAAGACTTGCACTGCTCTGCAATTTTTAATGATCTTGATTGTACTTTGCAGGCACTGAACTCGAAGAAGATGATTGGTAAGGCCAGCTTGCAGAATGGCCTCTACATCCTCCCTTCCTCTCCTAAAACCGAGGTCTCCAAAGCTTTCACCGCTTTAGGAAAAGTTGATATTGTTATGTTATGGCACTTTCGTTTAGGCCATCCTAGTTTCCAATACCTTGCAAAATTGTTTCCTGCTCTATTCATTAATAAAAAGCCAGCTTCTTTTTCTTGCAAAGTATGCTCTCTTGCCAAACATACTAAATCATCTTATTTTCCTTCTACATACAAGCCTTCTCACCCTTTTGCTTTGATCCACAGTGATATTTGGGGCCCTTCTCGGGTGAAGAATGCTGATAATTGTAGGTGGTTTATCACTTTTATTGATGATCACAGTAGGATAACTTGGACTTATTTGCTGAAAGATAAATCTGAAACTGCTGGTGTTTTTGTGCAATTTTATAACATGGTTCTCACTCAATTTGCGTCTAAAATCCAGCTCTTTAAATCTGATAATGGCTGTGAATTTTTTGCTAGGTCTTTGGGTGATTTTTTCAGGGAAAAGGGCATAGTTCAGCTTAGTTCTTGTGTTGGAACCCCACAGCAAAACGGCATTGCCGAAAGAAAAAATAGGCACCTCCTTGAAGTTACTCGTTCTCTTCTGTTTACCACTAATGTTCCCAAATATTTGTGGGGGGAAGCCTTATTAACTGCCACATATTTAATCAACCGAATGCCTAGTAAGGTTTTACAATTTCAAACACCTCAATCTATATTTTTGCAGCACTTTCCCCATTTTAAGCCTATCTCCTCCATTCTCCCACTTAAAATGTTTGGCTGCACTGTTTTTATACAAAATATTGCTCCTAATAAGTCCAAGTTAGATCCTACGTCTTTAAAATGTGTACTGGTTGGGTATTCTTCACTTAAGAAGGGTTATAAATGCTATCACCCTCCTTCTAAACGATTTTTTACCACTATGGATATAACTTTTTATGAGCAGGATCCCTATTTCACTCAGGCTAAAATTCAGGGAGAGACATGGAGTGATTTTCAGCCACATAAGGTATCCCCTTCTAATCTTCATTCTCAACCTTCAGAATTGCCACCATTTTCGCTTTTACCTGCAGATTTGTCACCCGTGACTACTCCCATTGATTCTCCTGTAATACCTATCACTAACTCACCCACACATACTTTAGACACCATTCTTGAAAATACACCTACTCCCATTGAAAGTCTTCCAAAAACAACACCACCCAAACAGCTTCGTGTCTACACAAGAAAAAGAAAACATATCCCTGAGGCTGTTTTGCAATCTAATTCTTGCCGAGAATTGGATTTGGGTCCAGCTGCCGAAATGGAAGAAGAAATTAGTAAGTCCACTACTCTAGATAACTTCCCTATTGCTATTAGAAAAGGGGTTAGACAGTGCACCAAGCATCCTATTGAAAAATTTGTTGGTTATAATTCATTGATGCCTTCTTTTCAAGCATTTACAGCAACCTTGGATAAAGAACAGGTTCCCACAAGCATAGCTGAAGCTCTAAAGGATCCAAAATGGAGAAGGGCTGTTGAAGTGGAAATTTGTGCACTAGAGAAAAATGCTACTTGGACTGTTACAGACCTTCCTCAAGGAAAAAAGGCTGTTGGCTGTAAATGGATTTTTACTGTAAAGTATAACTCCAATGGCAGCATCCAATGATACAAAGCTAGACTAGTGGCCAGAGGCTTTACGCAAACATATGGGATAGATTTCACAGAAACTTTTGCACCTGTGGCAAAGCTTAACACTGTTCGAGTACTCCTAAGTTTGGCTGTAAATTGCGATTGGCAATTACACCAACTTGATGTAAAAAACGCATTTCTTAATGGCAAGCTAGAGGAAGAAGTCTATATGAAATTGCCACCTGGCTTAAAGTCTGTTGAAGGTAGCAACAAGGTTTGCAGGCTCAACAAGTCTCTATACGGGTTAAAACAATCACCCAGAGCTTGGTTCGAGAGGTTCACTAAAGTCATTCTTAAAAACGGCTACAAGCAGTCCCTTGCCGATCATACTCTTTTCATCAAGGTAACTTCTACAAATAAGAAAGCTATCCTAATTGTGTACGTGGATGACATAATTCTTACTGGAGATGATGAGGAAGAGATTAGCAATTTGAAGAAGTTGTTAAACATGGAATTCGAAACCAAGGACTTGGGAAAGCTAAGGTATTTCCTAGGAATGGAGGTGGCAAGATCAAAAGAAGGCCTTGTGATCAACCAAAGAAAATATGTACTTGATTTACTCAAAGAAACTGGTTTTCTTGGTTGTAAGCCGGCTGATACACCAATGGAGGCAAACTTGAGATTCAACAAAGAAGATGGGTCCTTAGTAGACAGAGAGAAATTTCAAAGATTAGTTGGGAAACTAATTTACTTATCCTTGACGAGGCCAGATATAGCCTTTCCCGTAAATGTGATAAGTCAACACATGACGAATCCTACTGAAGAGCATTTAGCAGCAGCAAATAGAAATCTCAAGTACTTGAAGAAAACTCCAGGACACGGCTTAATGTTTAAGAAGACACAAGACAGAACTGTTAAGATTTTTACAGACTCTAGTTGGGCCGGAGATCTCACTGAAAGAAGATCCACTAGTGTCTACTGCACTTTTGTTTGGGGTAACCTGACAACTTGGAGAAGTAAGAAACAGTCTGTCGTTTCAAGAAGTAGTGCTGAAGCTGAATTTAGAGCACTAGCATTGGGAATATGCGAAGGAATTTGGCTACTTAAATTACTAAAAGAACTTGGCACTAATCAGGAGGATCACTTTGAAGTTTTGTGTGATAATCAATCTGCCATTCAGATTGCTAAGAACCCAGTTCAACATGACCGAACAAAGCATGTTGAGATTGATAGGCATTTTATTGCTGACCAAGTCAACAAAAAGACAGCCACTCTTTCATACATTCCTTCAGACGGACAGATTGCAGACATTCTTACTAAGGCTTTGCCAAAGCATGTTTTCAATAAATTCCTATTCAAGCTGGGATTATACAATGTATATTCTCCAGCTTGAGGGGGAGTGTAGGAATTATAGAAATATATGGACTGCTTCCATCCCTTCAGTTAAGGGATTCTGTAAATATTTTTTTTATTACAATCCCTTATTTTAAGGGATCATATCTCCTAGGATTAGTATCTTTCCTATCTTAGAGTTTCCTAAATTAGAGGCATAGTTTGTATATATAAAGATGTAATATGTCCTATTGAAATAATAAGAAAATACAGAGAATTACTCTGATTTCTACACAAAGAAGTCCCTATCAAAGGCTAAACTGCTAATATTTTCCCATATTTTTGGTTGATTTTCTGAGGAGCAAGGTAAGAATAGAAGGTCGAGAGAGTAATTCTATCAAATAATGTAAAAAAAAAAAGCCAGGAAAAAACTAATTTTGGTTGTTTATTACTATGAAAATTAGACTAGTTGAAAAATATGCCCTCTTATATTTCCTTTTATTCAACAGTTTACTCTGTATAGAGAAATGCCTTAGTCAAAGTCATTGTTTCTCATCTTGAACAGATTTCAAGAAAGCATCACCTGAGGAAAAATTAAGCTTATTTAATTCCTTACTTAAGGGTTACCAAGAAGAAGTTGATAATCTTACCAAGAGAGCAAAATTTGGTGAGAATGCTTTTCTGAACATCTACCAAAAGCTTTATGAGGCTCCTGATCCTTATCCTGCTCTTGCTTCAATTTCTGTAAGTATTAGCTCTTATAAATTGTAATTCCGAGAATGAGATCCCACTATATTTTGCATTCTATCAGTCGTAGGCCAGCCTAAATTTCGTTTTAAATTGAATGGACTTCTTTGACGTCGAACAATGATTTATTTTAGATGGTAGTGACAGTAAGGACCAAACAATGATTAAACTTTTTTTGGATTCAAATAAAGTAATCCTGGGGTAGTATTTCGGTGACATTAATTATGCAACTGTATGCAAACGGTCTCAAATAACATCTGATTTTTTAACATGAAAAATATTGTTTCATTAGAGGGGAAGAGTAAAATTATTGAAATGATAAATAACTTTTTCCTGATGCAAAATCTTAAGCCAGTGTATTTAATGTTAGCCTTGATGTGCATGTGAGTCAGTAGCCATTTCACTTGGGTTACATCTAACAACAGCGTTTATGGTTGCCCTCCAGGTCTTCCTAGAAAAAGTATTCTTTCTATGTATTTATTCATGTACTATATGTTTGTTTCATCGGATTCAAATTTCCCTCCAGGAGCAAGATCTAAAAATTTCTGAATTGGAATCTGAGAACCGGAAGATGAAAGTTGAACTTGAAGAGTTCAGAACAGAAGCAATGCACTTAAAAAACCAGCAGGCAACAATAAGAAGACTTGAAGAACGAAATCGCCAATTAGAGCAACAGGTTAACAGTGCTTAGTTTTCTGATGATAATGTAATTTCAGTAACACAGTGTTGCGCTTTTTTTTCTTCTTTTTTGATCCTAATCTTAAACTAGATCTGTGAACTGGGGATATTTTTGGTTGAGAGTGACTATGATGATAAAGTGTGACACCAACAGCATGACCAGAAATGCAGAAAATAACTAAATAAAGGAAAGACTTAAAGTATATATTAATAAACAGTTATTGCAGGTTGAGCATTCTCTCATTCAAATTTTCCCTCAACAGTTTTCCTATTCTTTGGTTTTTCAACTCTTCAGTTAAATTTCTTTGAAGTATACATCTGAATGGTTAATATTGGTTATGCAATCAGATGGAGGAAAAAGTGAAAGAAATTGTGGAGATGAAGCAGCGCAGTTTAGCTGAAGAGAACCAGAAAACACTTGAAGTCTTAAAAGACAGGTATCTTTTGCTCCTAGTGGTTTAGCTGTTCCATATTCCTGTCTGTTTTCTGAGATATTCCCTTGCTTATGCTCAGTAATTAGTATGTAACTATAAGTTGCACATGTGTAAATCATGGTAGTCAGTACCATATTTGTATTGGCACGTACCAGCCATACCAGTCTTAAATCGGTATCAAGTAGTTCAAGTTCCATTCCAGTCAAAATTTCAGTGTGATTCAGTCCATTTTGGTCGATAC
Organism: Hibiscus tridactylites; assembly: GCA_958450335.1. Taxonomy (NCBI): domain Eukaryota; kingdom Viridiplantae; phylum Streptophyta; class Magnoliopsida; order Malvales; family Malvaceae; genus Hibiscus; species Hibiscus tridactylites. Next base: position 7,007,309 of record OY288283.1, read on the forward strand.
TGGCTTGCATTGGTGCATACTGGCCTGTAACGGTTGGTACAAGTATTTAATATATTAAACCAATTTTTATTTTATTATTTTTATTTTTTACATACTTACGTTTAATAATAAAAAATACAATCATTTAATTAAGTTCAATTTAATTAATACTTTTAAAATTTAACTTTTAACATAAATATATATTTATGTATGTAACTGAGGTAGGTTTTCATTATATATACTGAATATGAAATTATTTAGAAAATAACGATAAAATCAAAACGGTACACCGAAACACACTGTACCAGTATGTACGAGTACCAAGGAAAAAAGGTACGTCTACTGGTATGTTACTGACTACATTTGGTGTAAATAGCTCTCTTAATGAACTTGTTCTTTGACTTTTGCTATTATGTTCGCTGATGTATAAATTATCTACTTCATGCAGGGAGCAATCTTTGCAAGATCAATTACGGCAAGCTAAAGAAAGTGTATCAAATATGCAAAAACTGCATGAATTTGCACAAAGCCAGTTGTTTGAACTTCGCGCACAGTCAGGTGATAGGTTGACCTGACTGTTCTGTTATACAATTCTGTTATTTGACTCAATTAATTATCAAAGAATTGTTTTCTCTTGTTTTTGTTACGTTTTCCCTTATTGCTATCTGCCTTTTCTTCTGTAAATTGTCTTTAACAACACAGAGGAAGATACGGCAGCAAAGCAGTCTGAGGTCAACCTTTTGATGGATGAAGTAGAGCGAGCCCAAACACGGCTTTTTAGTCTAGAGAGAGAGAAGGTAAATTGAAAATATGATAAATTAGCTTATTTTGATGCAATAAACCTGTCATCTGTTTAAGATCTTGATTTGTCAATATGAGAGCAGAAGGGAGTGTAGTTTGCATAGGCCTATCAACACTGACCTAGTTGTAAATAAAGGGCCACAAGTGCCTTTCTCCAACTTGGAGCTATGTGGCTTCCAATCAATCTCTATAATTATTACTTAATTAAGTGCTTCAATTTCTGCATTGTGCTATTTATAAATATGTCAAGCAGATCATGCTTGCAGTCATTATTCTGGTACTTACTGTGGCTGATTCTGTTGACATAGTCATTGCAACATATTAATACTATGTTTGGATTGAGGGGAAGTGAGGAAAAGGAAAATAAGGTAAGGTAAGTTGACTTTCCTTTCCATTGTTTGGATACTAATTAAAATAGAATAAAGGAAAGGATTCTAAACTCCCCTCCATTTCCTTCAGAACTCTTATTTTTTAATTACTCCAAATTGGGGTTGGGGTAAACTGAGAGGAAAGGGAAGGTATGGATGTTTTAAAATATAAAATGACTTTTATATCCTTATTATTATATTTTATTTTTCAAAAGAATTATTTTATTTTTTAATTTTATTATTAACCATACATTTAAATTTTATACAATTAAATGAAAAATTAATTTCTTTATTAGTAAATAAATTAAATTTCTATTATTTGTTAAATATATGATAAAGTATTTCTTTTGAATTTATAAACAATATTTTCAAATGAAGAAAATGACAGAACATAAAATTATAAGAAGAAAATTCTTATTCAAATTTATTTTTGAACTTTTTTGTATTAACTATAAAATAATATTTTTAATTAAAATTTTCTTTAATTTTTAAAATGACTTAAAATATTAATGTCAAAATTATTCAGGTGATAGTAAAAATTTAGTTATAGTTTGAAATGTTATATTTGGAAAACAAATAGTATAATATGCCGTTTCCTTCCCTTTTTTACCACTTAACCAAATGAAGGTTGTTAATTATAAAATAATATTTTTAATTGAATTTTTCTTTAATTTTTAAATTTACTTAAATTAATTAATTTCAAAATATTCTGGTGGTACGCAACAGTTTAATTTTAGTTTGGAAGGGTATAACTGGAAAAATAGTATAATATGTCATTTCCTATGCTTTTTACGGCTTAACCAAATGAAGGTTGTGATCAATCCTTCCCTTGCTCATTTTAGACATCCAAACAAAGAAATACAATATCATCTTTTTCCTTTATTTTTCCATTATTGACTTGAATCCAAACATAGGGTAAGAGCTAGCAAGCATTAAAAATTTTTGGTTAATTGGTTTATATCAGTTTGATGTTCCATGTTGGTAATTTGATGCTCTGCAGGGGGTTCTACGCTCACAACTGCAGTTAGCAAATGAAGAGTCTGAAAACAAGAGAAGGTAAAGTACTCCGGTACCAGAATTTCTATAACTTTAGGCTTTAATATCTGTTAAATTGTGCAATCTTTTATATTTTGCCTGAGAAATGAGTGAAACAATTACTTCTGTCTATAACTTTAGGCTTTAATATCTGATACTTGATAATTGATTTTATCTTTTACTTCACGAAGTTTTTACATGTCATGTAAAAGTGTGGCGTTTAGATCGCTATTGGAACCAGAATTTATGTGCATTTGTAGGTGGTCATCATAAATACACAAACATGCTGTAGAGACATTGTCCGGTTGCAGTGTTGCCAATGTAGGTGCAAAAGGAGGCCACCTAGGCCTTTTTTGTCCGGGATACCACTCTTTAATTTCTCAGTATATGTTACTTGATCCGGTTAAGCTTTTTTGACTTTCCTCAAATCACATATCCTATACCTCCAACTTCTTTCTCGCTTCTTCTTTTCTTCGGGCCATTTTATATCTAAATATGCTTGAATCTCCTGTGCTTTACCTTTGACACCTGGCTGCATAAACATTTTGTGTGGACTTTGAAATGTCAAGTTTCCTTTTATGAACATCATTTGATGTGAAGTAAATATGTTGTATGTTAATGAGGTATTATTTCTTCAAGAATTGTTTTCTTGACTCTACTTCACATAATTGCCTTATAAGCTGGTCTAAACTTGTTCTATAGGTGGTATGTGAACAATGAGGATAGTTCATTTCGTCATGTCATCCAGTTTTCTACATTTTTCATGTTATTTGCAATGAGTTTTTCTCAATTGATCATTTCTTGGACACAGTGATGTAGATTCAAATACAATACTTGAAAACTCCCTAAGTGCCAAAGAAAAGATAATCTCGGAGCTGAATATGGAACTTCACAATATTGAAACTACCTTGTCCAGTGAACGAGTACAGCATGTCAACGAGATCAAGAAGTTGAAAGCATTGCTCAATGAAAAGGTACAGAATCTTATTGCTATTTTTATTCATCCAATCAGGCAACTTGTAGTTACTTTTTTCCTGGTCTCTAAAACTTGGGAAATTATGCCCTTTGGTTTCACTTTAGTTATAAAACACCCTGTAGTACTTCTCATGGTACTTCACATCATTTTAAGCATTCTTTTCCCATCACACCCAACAGTGTAACTACCTATGATAACAGAATGAAACCTTAGGTGTTAAATGTTAAGAACAAAACCACGTGGGTTTTAAGTGCAATTTTCCCCTTTAAAATATGCAGTCTATTCATTCAAAAATAATTTCCGTGATTTGGCGCTTTTATGGTAATTTTTTCCTTCAACTCAACACTGTAACTACCTATAATGACAGAATGAAAATGTTAAACGTTAAGAACAAAACCACATCGGGTCTGAGTGCAATTTACCCCTTAAAAGTCTAGTCTATTCATTTACAATTAATTTTTATGATTTGGTACTTAACATGTTACTTATTATGGGTTTAATCAAACCATAATTATTTGATTATATCAGCTTTCACTGAGCTTGTAGAGTTCTTCCATGGTGCTTTATTCCATGAATTTTTTGGTCTTTATTGATATTCTTTAGTCACTTCTTTTTGTCTCTGTATTGGATTTATATTTGTTGAAATGCTTTTTTGTTTGTTTGTAAGAAAGGACTTCTCCCCTTATGTTTCCTTTATATTTCATTTCCCTCTTCTTATATGCAAATTAGGAAGTTGCTCTTGAGGAGATGAAGAAAGAACTACAAACAAGGCCAACAGAAAAAACGGTTGATGATTTGCGCAAGAAAGTGAAAATTTTGCAGGTACAATCATCCTTTATAGGGTTTTTTGTTTATATATCTCTCCATGGGCTAATTACTTTTCGTTAGCTGCCAAACTTAAGAATTTCATGCAATCAAGTTTTCTGAAGTTAAGACGATTCTTGCGTACTAAGAATTTACCAATTCTGTTAGCTAACTAATTCTCTTGCTTGTTATATGATTGTACTGCAACTGATGATGCTAACTTCCAATGATATAAGAATTAGAAGAAACTCCCTTGGTTGTTGCTTTTGCTAGCTTGCCTTTTGCTTTTGAAGCAAAAGTCAGAAGATTTGCTTTAGTTTCTTGATGTAAAGAAATATAAATTTTAAAGATTTGAAGTTGAAATAAATCTTCTTAATAACAAAACGTACCGTTCCACTTTTATGTACAATAACTTATGTAATTTGTAGCCACTAGCTTTTTCCTTTTTAAGTTAATATGATGTTTACTCCCCCCTTTAGCTTTACAGGCTTACAGCAACTTCTGGAAGCAAGAAGGAAGTGGCCTTCCATCAAAACCATATTCACTTGACTCTTTGAAGAGTATATGGTTTTTAGCATGTGGGATTTGGGAATAGTTAATGTTTCATCTGAGCAACCTTTTTTGTGGTGACTAGCCTTTTTAGTATCACGTGGTTAAAGAGGGTATATAATGCAAATTAAGGATCAATAAGCATGTGGAGGATTAGTCGGTGCTTAATTTATGTTCAAACTGATATGATTTTTTATTTCAATTCAAAGAAAATTATTTTCTGTGTTGCTCGCTGGTTGTTGAAGTTTATGCATGTTGCTATTCTGTGACCGACTTTATGTTAGTATTTTCTTGTTTCTTCATGCTTGATGATAGCTTCTCAATATATCTCTTGTTGTTGCATGTATAGGCAGTGGGTTATAATTCAATTGAGGCTGAAGATTGGGAAGCAGCTACTAGTGGAGAAGAGATGAGTAAAATGGAGTCTCTTCTTCTCGATAAAAATAGGAAAATGGAACATGAACTCACACAGCTGAAGGTATGAACTTTTTTTAGTGCTTTGCTTCCTAGTTTTTCTTTTTCCCAATTTTCTCCAACAATAGTACATATGAATAGTGTTTAGATTTTGTCTAGATGAAACTATACAGAAGTCAATATCCTGTTAATAACGGCAGTTATCATACTTCATTCATACTTGCAGAAAATTTTGGATGTTTGTTAGATTTTAATGCTTTTGATGTGTTTTAATTACCATGTACTAGATGTGATCAACTGAGCATGTATCTTTTATTGGCTTTCAGGTCAAACTTTCCGAGAAAACGTCTTTGCTGGAAACAGCTGAAGGCAAAATAGTAGAACTCACGGAAAAGGTTCATGAACAACAAAAGCTGATACAGAAGTTGGAAGATGACATATTGAAGGTTTGGACTAGTTTCTTTTGAGATTCTGAAAATTACAGTTTTGACCAGCTTCATTGTTTTCTTACAGCATTTTCCGTAGACAACTCACTGGCTGCCGCATATATATGAATTATCTTAGACTGAAAGATTGAAACTATCAGTTTCTCTATGTTGCTCCTTCCATTTCATGATATTGGACTCGACATAACAATTCTTAGATGATGTAAGTCCTGCATACTGCAGCCATTCATTTTCATCTCAATCTTTCTTTGTTTAATGCAGGGTTATAGTTCCAAAGAAAGGAAAGGGACTCTTTTTGATGATTGGGATCTTTCTGAGAGTGGAGGGAATGAAATTTCCGAGGTATATTTGCTCTTGTTTGTTACTCTACGTGTATAAATTACAAGAATGTATAACCTATAAAATATAATTTAATTTGCATCAAAGAAATAGGAATTTAACTTAACAATTTGACCTTTGTATTTAACTTAACTTGATCCTCAAAGTGTATGTGGTTTATGGAATTTTATCAGATTTGTTCTTAATCCTTTGCTTCCTAAATATATATTTGTGTGTGGGAACAAGGGATAGTTACTGAGATAAAGCGTCGACAAGATGTCAGAGTATCCAATTTTTAACTGAAAAATTAAATGCGTGGAAGTATCTGTTAGCAATACTTGCTGAGTTTCTTCACTTAAATGTTAGGTTGGGAAAAAAATTAGGGTCATATATGGCACGTATTCATTGAGTGCAGCATTGATTTACCTGTTGAGACTGCATGGGCACACATGGAGGTAATGTTGTTGAAAGAATCATGTTTCTGACTAGTGATGTTAGGTTTTGCATTTTAATTCTTGATATCATGGACTGTAAATACAGGATATGTTTTGCAAGTGAAATAATTCACTTTTCACAGTGAGTTATGTTTTATTAATTCAAATCCTATTGTGGAACAGAACACAGATCACAGACAAGTTTCCTCAGATCAAGACCAAAGCTCAATGCTGAAGGTGATATGCAATCAGCGTGATCGATTTAGGGCACGATTGCAGGAAACTGAGGAAGTACGGTATTTACCTTTCTGCTCTTGGTTGCATTTTTTATTCAATGGAATTTTTGTTATATGCTGTTTTTGTTTTCTGCAAAATAATGTTTTTGGTGCTCCATATCTTATAGGAAATAAAGCAATTAAAGGAGAAGATAGGGGAGCTAACAACAGAACTGGAGAAAACAAAAGCTGATAATGTTAAACTTTATGGAAAGATTCGCTATGTTCAGGATTATAACCAGGAGAAAGTAATTTCTAGAGGATCAAAGAAGGTATATGTTGTTTTTAGAACTTGCCATAACTCTCATCAAGTGGCTATAGTATCTTGAAGCCGAGTTCTTGTTGATTTTTCAGTACGCTGAGGATCTTGAAGGTGGTTTCAGCTCTGATGTTGAATCCAAGTACAAGAAGATATATGAGGATGATATTAATCCCTTTGCAGCTTTCTCCAAAAAGGTTGAGCCCCATTCATCAATATATAGCTCTGTTAGATTCACATATATCAAGTGATCTAGTTTAATTTTTAAACTTAGGCCTGCAGAGCTCCTTTTCTTCTTTCATTACAAATCTACAATATTTTAGTAGAGAAGATTCAGTGGGTGTTCCACAGGTTGCTTGTTTGCATTTACATGATCTCCATGAGCTTAACTTTTCTTGATCACATATCTTCAACTTCAAGTTCATGCCATGTGTTCCATCATACGTCCCATGAATGATCAGATGGCTCTAGTTTCTTTGGAAGAATGCTCAATTATTCTTTCCCCATGTAAATTTCAAGATAGATTCAAGATAAGTTGTTTATATGTACCCTTCTAGATTGCTATGGGAATTATGTTTATCAGGAAAATATAATGTAGAAGAATGTCCTTGTAAAGCTTATTCTAATTGGGAACAAAGATGAACATGACATGCATACTCACTGTCTCTGCCATCCATGCCAACTCACATGAGAATATCGAAACAATCCAGTTAGCATTTACATCCATAGAATCTTTGAATTCTAGTCATATTTCTGTTTATGCTGTTTGTTGGATATCATCTGATAATCGGTTTGTTTATTACATAGGAGAGGGATCAAAGATACAAGGAGTTGGGCTTCAGAGACAGAATCACCCTCAGCAGCGGACGTTTTCTTCTAGGAAACAAGTATGGTTTTGTTTCATCTTCTATTTGCACATACAGCGTATTCTTTATTGGAATGATCTCTTGCTCCCTTTCTTGCATGTTCCATTGAGAGTGTATGCACATATGTAAAGGTGGTTGTCAGGCTGGTAGATTCGGGGTGTCTAGCATTCTGATCGAGGCTGGTTTAGGCCTCCATCTTTCCGCTTCATTTTTTTGGGTTGTTTGTTGATGGTGAACATGCAGAATTTCTATGTTAAAATATATACATGTATTTTTGTGTGTTACATCAAATAAAGATATAGTAGTACAATATGACCTAATAACACTGATTTGTTGGCCTGCGGTTTTATTAGTGTGGTCACCATCGTTCAGGGGAGTCGAGTCTGAAGCGATTCCCTGGGCACGCATGGATATATCTATACTTAGTTTGTTGACTTCCTAATGAAATGCGGCCTTTGCAACTGCAGGTATGCTCGGACATTTGCATTTTTCTACACAATTGGGTTGCATATCCTAGTCTTTACCTGCCTATACCGAATGTCAGCTCTAAGCTACCTCAGGTGATGATGTGCCCTAATCTTTATGATCACTCTGCCTCTGAAATGATCTGACTGGACATTTATTTTTGGTAAAATGCAGCCATGGCTCTGAGGAACCCCTCGTCGTTGAAAAAAACATTAACCTGAACCTTCCGCGCGGACATTAGTTTGGTCTACCCTTGCCATTTCTTGGTTTATACTTTTGTTATTGAGAAAAGAATATGGCATTGAAATTAAGTTTACATACATGATAAACTGTACATGTAACAAAATGATGTTATGTTCAAATAGTTGATGGTCGTCATCCACAATGAAGGGTTGCAGTTTGATTCTTTTTTTTTTTTCTTTTTTTCCAAGAGTTTGATTCTTTGTTTGCCTCTTATAAGTTTCAAAATCAGTATTTTATTCTTCCTGTCTTGAACTTGATTTCATTTAAATTTTTGACACCTGAAGCGATCCTGGAAAAATAAAAATTACCTGACATGTCTCGAAACGCTATATGTTTTTATATTTTATTATTTTTACAAGATTAGAAAAAAAAATGCACTGTAAAAAAGAAAAATTACGGTAACTACCTGACCTGAAACGGAATATTACCTTAATTTTTTTTATTGTATTACTTTTACAAGATTAAATAAAATGCATATGGTACAACATTATAAAAATATTAAGTACCAAAATGAAAAATATATAATAACTATTTAAAATCTATTTTTCTTACAAGGGTTTAAAATTTGTCTCAAATCGTACCAAATAATTTAAACTTTGTTTGGTCAACCTCTTTTTGACTGTTTTAGTGTTTTTCGGGTCATATTCTTTTATTAAATAGAAAAATATTTACATTCTAAAGACAAATGTTGTGATTCGTAAACAAAATATAAAAAAACTCAAAACATCATACATAAATACATAGGTCCATAAAAAATGGTGATATTTAGAAGCAATACTTTCCGAGTGCAAAAAAAAATGTTGATATTTAAAACAGGCTGCAGTCTTTGCACTACAACAAAATCAGGGAATCAAAGTTGTCTATAAAAATCAACATATCTCTTCCGCAAATATGATGTCAAAGATGTATTGTACTGCAAAGGGAGTATACGACAAGCAGAAGTTAGAACCTATTATCCACAAACACAAGATGATCTAGCTGCAAAACGAAAAAAAAAAATGAGGAAACAATAAAAAGAAATGGACGAAGGAGAATATCAAGGTTTTTCAACATACTAGAACGGTTAATCTGTAGGTTCTATTATTAGTGCAATTAGATGATAATGTCTAAAGATAATGTGTTCATCTCATTATGGTTAACCAACCTACTACAACGGTTAACCATGAACACCCCAAGCATTCTGTCTTTCTAAAGTGTCCAAATGAAAAGTGAAATTGTGGATATGCTTACTTCAGTGTTAGAGACTTGATAATTATTCATTCTCGACTAATGCATTTACAGGAAGTTAACTTGATAACCAAGGACATTCGATACGTAAGAAAAGAAATCTCCACCTATTTGTATCTCTCCATACATATGATTGTAAGAAATTGATTGTTATCCAAAAAAAAAATCATTTGCTATTCACTAATAAATCAAGGTAACTAAATGTCACGTCCCGCCAATAAGTACCAAGACCAACCGAGACCAGATGGAGTGTTTTGGGCGTTTTAAGGCCAAGCATGAACCAAAGAAGGTTCCAGAGTAACCTAGAGATGGCTACAATCCTCTCAAAACGTTTCCACATGAATTTAAGAGATTCCATAAGGTTCTTCAAAGGTCTAGACTCGTCCAGAAAGCCTTAAAAGATTCTAAAAGACATTAGAAGTTTTTCGAAAGTTCTAGAACATTCTAGAAGGTTTCAGAATGTTGAAGAAGACCCTGAAAGACTTTGGAAAGTTCGAAACTACTCTGAAAGTCTCTAAAAAATTCTAGAAGCTTTTAGACTATTAGGGGCATATGTAGATAAGTGTAGACTTAACTAGAATTCTCTAAAATTTGTACTTATCTAGGGTAATCTAAAATAACCTTTAGAGAGAGTAGGCCTATAAATAGTACCATCTCATTTGTAATCATCCCACAAATTCCATCAAAGTATTCTTGTAAGCTCTTAAGCTTTCTTTCTCTTAAGCTTAATAAAACTTTTCTTTCTAAGTTCTTTTGCTTCTCTACTTTGCACTATGGCTTGTTAGCATTGAGTCGAAAGTGTCAATGCTACACATATAGTTTAAAAAAGATAAATCCGTGACAAATTAAACATATGCAAAATAAATATGACCCGAAATAAACTTTCGATCAAGAATGTATATAAAGCTAAAAACAAGCAATAATTCTAGCTAACTTTTCCCAGAGTGTACCTTCCTCGTTTTGTAAATTAGGTTGATCAACCAAAAGTTGGTGAAATACATATAGATCACTGGAACTGCAAATCAATAAAACATATAACAATTAGAAAGTTATTTTAGACTGAAATCAGAACTCTTCGTTAGTAATGCTCATCGTTAACAATGCTCATTGGTGTTTGTTGAGCGTAACAAATTTTTTTAAACTTTTATCACATAATTTGTGTATTAAAATATAACTCTTATAATTTTTTATTACATTAATTTTATATTCGGGTTAATTAGTATTTAATTGGGTTTGCTTTATATTTAATCTTTTGGGTTGAGTACTTGAGTTGTGTTTATATATTTAATTGGATTGGGTATAAAAACACTATAACTAATTCAATACGGTTTGGATTTTTAAAATCAGATCAAATTAATTGATTAAACTGAAATAACAATCTGAAATTTGTGTAGATTTTTAATGATGATTCTTTTAATAGGAAGGCTTATCTCAATCTTACAACAAGCCTTGACTCTTATGAATCGTAATTTGGGATGTTAATGTCGTACATGTCTTTTGAGAAGATAACAAGTTAATAGAAAATGTATTAAAATTATCATATTTTTCATAGTTCATTTGATATAATTTAAATATCTTATGTAATATTTATAAAGTATAAGGACATGTTTTGTATGGAATAGATATTTCTCTCTTTTTTTTCATAGTTAATTTTCAAAATATAATTTTACTTGTTGCTATAACCACTAATACCTGACATTAGTGATTCAAATATTACACGGGCCTATTAATTAATGACTCGCGTAATTTAATTTGTTCCACTCAAACGTCGGAATTTAATCCTAAAATCTTATCTTATTAGACTCGTTGGATATGATTGTTAAACAACAACTTATCCACAGATAAAATGAAATCATTTCTCTGATATAATATTCTAATCTGCTTTATTTATAGAAATCGGATTGGCCCATGGATTACTTACTACAACAACACTGATAAAGCCTTCTGCATTTTTCATGTTCAAAAAACACAGAATTTGAACTTATTGGTGCATAGGTGGTGGTGCCATGGGGTATGCAACCGGGACAATGTAAGAAGGGGAGTGGGGATGGTGGCCCGGAGGAAGCATTACCGGAGTTCCTACGGCAGATCCCATATGCCCCGTGGCAGCGATCGGACGCCCAACCGGGGCTCCGTACATGCCTAGACCATGCAAATGTGGTTGAGCCCTGTGCTTCACTGATTGCCCCATGGCTACTCCCCCGGATGGGATTGTGTTAGTAGCCTGCTGGCCAGTGATAGGTGCTTGATGAGACGTATCCCCATTGTTAACACTCGTGATGTCGTGGATGCTAGACCGCCGCCGGTCTCTATTGATCGAATTTAAGCGGATGAAGTACTTTTGTGCATGGCTAGCCACCTGCGTCGGAGTTCTCGATATCACAAAGTTCCTCGAAATGCTTCTCCAATCTCCTTTCCCGAACTTGTCTAAACCAAGTAGAAACAACCTGTATAACACATGTAATTTCACTATTTAGTACCAACAATTAACATATTGGAAGTGGTAGTGGGGAATACCTATGCTCTTCTTCAGTCCATGGGATTCCTTTCCTTCGTTCTTGGTCCGACCTCGAACTTCCTTTCCCTCCATGTCCACTCGAATCAACCGTCAATCCCGAGAAGCCGTTTCCGTAACCGGAATCGGATCTCCTATCGGGATTAGCAGCGGTGGAAAGTCCAAGAAAATGATCTTTAGCAGAGGAGGAAGGGTCCTCTCCTTTATAACAAGGAAGTGGAACTTGACCAGCCTCAATTGCAGTAACATCCTGCACTAGTAATTCATAGTGTTGCTTCAATTCCTCAAGACTTTTACTAGGAACCATTGAAGCAATCTTCTCCCACTGTTCTTCGGATTCCGTCAAATGCGTTGCTATCGCCTTTTCGAATGCCTTATCGTCTTCTCTGCTCCAGCTAACACTTGCTGCCATGTTAGAATTGTGTCTACAAATGTTCGAATTTACCCTAACAAAATGGTCACGGAATTTCCAAGCTTGATGCAGAGTGTTCTTCTATGTTGAACGGCTTGTTGCATTAGCAAAGGGAAGAAAAATAAAATAAAATAAAGCAAAGAGAATGGCAAATGAGAGTGTAGGATAAGGGGTATGGGAGGTTATAAAGTATGATATAAATCAGGGGGAATAAAACAAAAATAATATATAATGAAATTAATAAGGACCACCTTGTAAGTGAATCATAATTGTCATGTTCATATAAAAAAGAAAATTAAGTAGAAAATTGAAAAACAAAATAAAATTGAGGAAAAGTGCATAATATCTTTTTTCTTTCAATACATTTACTCGTTGTATGGTATTATATTAATAAAAAAAAATTAATACATAGGGGCGTAAATTTTAGTTTACACAAATTTTTTAATTTTATAATTAGAGATTTAATTTTAAAATGTTAGGTATATAGTTTAGAGTTCAAAATTCAATTTTTAAAGTTTAGGGTTAAAATTTTAAAATTTAAATTTTACGGTGTAAATAAACAGGTTGTGTTGTGAATAGGATAAATTTGATTAGGAGTAACAATAATAATTACAAGATAGTATATGTTTATAGATATTCTTAACCCTTTGACAATGCACATACACCTTGTAGACATAACAAATTAAAATCGTATCTCTTTAGATGAACATCATTCGCTTTTCAACAGAGATACTTGTTGAATTCTGTAATGTTCGATCTTGAATTAACCCGATTGAATATAATAGAATAGTTATAAAAAAATATTTTTCCTCTAATCATAGAGGGGGCAATCTCAAGGGAGAAGAGGTCCCACAGAATCTTTTTAAAAAATTACCACCACGCGCGCATTTTCATATTTTTATCTCTTAGGAAAATAAATAATTCGTCTGGAAGAATCACTATATTAGCCCCTTCAAAATTTGAAGTTTTAAAGCTATTGGAATGCTAATTGCTAAAAGCTCAGTCCCCCCCCCCCCCCCCCCCCAAAAAAAAAAAAAATGATAGAATTCCAGTTTATTTCCTATAGATTATATATGTATATATATATATATTATATATGTGTGATGATGAAACTTTAGTTTCATCTTTCAAAATTTTATAATTCAATTTTAATTTTTCTTTAAAATTTTCAGTTTTGCCCTTGAATTTAGGGTGTAAAACAAGGATCAATACACAAATTGGCCCTTGAACTAAGCATTTTTAATCAAATTAGCACTGGAGGTTGGAAAATGTTATAGATGTTAGTCCAACTTCATTAAATTTTAAAGTCTTGACACACAAATCGACCCCTGAACTTTGCAACTTTTATAAAATTAGCCTTTGAACTTTTAATTTATTTTTATTTATAATTAAATTAAGAGTATTTTTATATACGTGTGGTGTAAAAAACTTATACAACTCTACATATTTACATTTTAAAAACTGAAATTTAAAAAACCCTCAATTCTAACCATATACCCTTAATTCTAAACCTTGCAAACTAAACTCGCAATCAAAGTAAATCTCTAGTCCCTAAAACATAAAGAATTGTATATTCTAAGAACTATACAACAAGTAATGAATAATTGTCCTCAAATTAAATATTCATTTAATAAAATACTCAATATAAATATTCCAATACATTTGACTTAATAAAATCTATCTTTACAATTATTTTTAATAAAAAATGTAAATAGTATTAAATAGTCTTTATAAATAAATATTATTTTAAAATTAATTAGTGTGACACATGTCATTACTAACGTCACTAAATATTAAAATGTTTGCCAATGTGGACTACTAAATTTATAACACGCGTCGCACTAATTAATTTTGGTAATTAAACAATAATTTTTTTAAAAAAAATATTTAATATTATTTATAATTTTATTAAAAGTAACCGGAAAAGGGAGAGTTATTATTAAATAAAATATATGAAACTAATCATATTTTTTATTATTAAATACATACTTTAATTATAATTTTAAAAAATGAATCAAAAGTTTATGAGACAATTTCGTAAAAAAAATCTTAAATTCAAATGTCAAAATGACTTCAAAATCTAGTGATGTTACTATCAAGGGCTAACTTGTGTTACATTTTCTAATCTTAAGTGTTAGATCATAAAAAATTATTATGTTTCCTTTATTAACACGTAAGACTTTTAAATAAATTTACTTTATTTGATTTGAATGGTTTAATTTTATAAAATTAAAATTTGAATATATAAAAGAACTTGAATATGAAATTGATTCAACTCAAAACTAACGAAAATGCCTAAAATTAATTTGAACCTATGTTTCCTTTCATTAATCTTAAAAAAAAAATAGATGCCTAAAATTAACGAATAATATATTTGTCTGTTCTGGTACTCTCTACAGCAACCTACTACTTCGAGATAAAAATGCTTATGAAATTTCAGTCTAAGAAGGAAAAAGAATGTTTCTTGTGTGAAAAATCAAAGGATGCATATGTTTTGCGACTAAAATTGTTATTAGACCATGTAATATCAACCTTCATTAAAACTTAATGGTCAGTGACCAAAATAAAAAAATATGTAATGTTAATGATGGCTTTGCCAAAAATTAAGTTTGGTGACCAAAAAAAGAAGCAATAGTTTGAGGCTATTGATGTAGTTTACCCGAATATAAATCTCTTAATTAAAATAATATGAGTATACAATGTAAAGCAAATCCATGTATTGCACAAATTATATAAAAATAATAATCTCATTTTAAAATTAAGAAGTTCGACTTTATTAAGAGATCGGAAATATATGAAAAAAAAGTGAAAATAACTTAAATTTAAAATAGTTCGAGTGTTAAATTAAACTCAAATTATATATATATATATAACCTAAACCATTAAACTATAAAGGACCATGATTTGAAACAATTTGAATAAAAAATAATTTAACCAAAAAAACTTAAAACGACTTGAACTTAAAACTAACCCGGCCAAAAATAATCCTAAAGTCTTAAGATATGTCGAGTTTGATTTTTAAATTTTTTTAATGAAATTGATCGTTCAAGTCTGACGAGTTTTATAATTTTTTTTTATTTCTTTTAAGACTTAAAGGCTTCATTACTCCTACTGAAAAATTAAAAACCCATGAAATTAACCAGAATGATATGACGAATTATATTAAAAAATATAAAACTCGCTATAACAAGATAAATTCCTGCAAAAGGTACTAGATTCAAAATTAATTTTTTAAACCGTATGATATATAAATGGATGAGTCTACCACGTGCGACGAACATTGATAAACACCACTAACGATGAACATCGATGAACATCATTAATTTTTTAAAAAAATTTTAAAACTCTAAAGGACTAAAATTATAATTAAAATTATCTCTTAAAAATATCAAATTTATAGTTACTTTATAATATTTTTAATAGGTTAGAATCAAATATACTCAATTTTCCTAAACCCTAACAAAATCAATCTCTTAAAAAATAGAAATCATTTTTTAAATCTATTTGATAGAAATCAATTTAAACCCAAATTTAATAGAAGCGACAACCATGGATATATTTGATTCTAATCTATTAAAAAATTATAAAATGATTTCTATTTTTTAAAAAATTGATTTTGTTAGGGTTTAGGAGAATTGTGTATATTTGATTCTAACCTATTAAAAAATATTATAAAGTAACTATTAAATTTGATTTTTATTTTTTAAGAGACAATTTTAATTATAATTTTAGTCTTTTAAATTTTTAAAATTTTTAAAAAAAAATTAATAGTGTTCATCGTTAGTGGTGTTCATCAATGTTCGTCGCCCGTTGTAGAATTTTCCTATATAAATAATGTTATTCTCGCCTAGTTTTTTCTCTCTAATAACTCTGCGCCGCCTGCAAGTTTCTTCGATTTTTTTGTGTCAGCTGGCGATCGACAATTATCTAACTATTGGTTGTCGATCGTCGGTGTTTATTATTTTTTTAATAAGAATCTCTGTCTTTATAGCACGCGGTTTTTATGTCTTTGTGACACAGGTTTTCTTCTATCCTTGTAACATGTTTTCTTTGTTTTTGTAGTTTTGTTTCATCTGTCCTTGTGACATGATTCAGCATATCCTAGCTGTCGATCGTTGCTCACATAGAATTTTTAATCGGCGTTAGTTCCTGAATATGATTTGTCGGTGGTCACGCAAAGTTAGATCCTCACTCGGTTGATGATTGTTTACCGATGTAATCAGTCCTAGGTAGCGGAACATTTTACCTGATAGTTTGAATCGCTCACCACTCTTTTTTCACCAGTTATGAGTCTTGATTGGATAAATACATGAGATTCAGGAAGCTTCTGAAATTTGATAATATATTTATCTCTATAGAAAAATTTTTACTTTTCTTTATTTTTTTATTATAAAAAATTTGAGTAGATTAGTTTCAATATTTTGTAATTATCTTTTATGGTTATAATAAAAATTCAGTATTAATATTAAAAAAAATATTAAAAATCAATATATTCGGATGAAATAGCCTGATTCGGAGGATGAAGGTAGTTAGGCGCACAGCCTTAGGGGAGGGCGTGGGGGAGGGAGAGAATTGGTCCAAAGTTGCAAAACGTGGCCGATTCTACATTTCTTGTTCCAAGCTAATATGGACCTCACAATTCACATTACTCCCTCTCTAATAGATTACTATCTATGTTGGGAACTTCCCTTTCAACAATATATATAAATACGAGCGATTATATTTGTTCGGTTAATTAAGATATTTATTTTTATTTTCTTATATTTTCTTAAGTTACGAATTTCAGATCTAGTAGGAGCATAACTTTTATTAGAGTTTTTTTCTTTTTATTAAGTAGGATTAGGACTATAATTAAAATTTGTAAAAATATATATATATACATTTTTTTGAACAATTCTTACTTAGGGGAAGAGTAAGAGGAAATTTGCTCATAATAGGTCTAGAACTCACAAATTATGGGAGGAAAATGTGTTAATTGAAAACTTTTAACCACTTATTTTAGAAATCGTTGACATATACACATATAATTATTGAACTTACATAATTAAAAAATAATAATATAAAACAACTTAAACATATTTTCAAATATATAAATACGCTGTAAACAGTGGCGGATCCAGAAATATATTTGAGGGTAGGCACAGATAAAATTTTAAAATTTCAGGGTGAGCACAAACTTTAAATATTATAAAAATTTAAAAACTGATTCATAAAATTAAAAAAATAAGAAAAATATATAAATGTTGAAAAGTTCAGGATGGGTCACACCAAAGGTGGATCCACCACTAACGGTAAATAATTTGGCATAATATAAAATTTAATATAAATATGTCAATTTTCTTCTAAAAATAATTATTTAATTAAAATTTGTTGACAAATATGTCGTGTTTTAAGTAATAATTTTAGTCACTTAATTTAAATTTTGGGACAAACATGTCACTATGTTGTTAAAATTTAAACAAATAACTTGGTATAATAACAATTCTAGTCCTTAAAACTTATACATTCTATTAATTTAGTCCTAATTCGGAATAATTCAATAAATTTAACCTCATGTTTAAAAATTTCATTAGTGAAATGAATGTGTCTACTAGCAAGCAATGTTAAGGCATAATGAGTTTGTTTCATTAGTTTGTTAGTTGTCTAGTAGTAAAATTATTGTTCCGATCAAGCTATCACATATGTCGGTTATCGAGCCGATGGACAGTAGCGCAAAGCGCGACAAGTAGTCAAATGATTTATCATGAGAGTGTAGTGTTGAATTATTTAAACGTGAATGGTTAAACTTATTAAATTATTTTTAAATTAAAACTAAATTAATTAAATTTATAAGTATTCTATAACTCTTACTATATCATGACATATTTCAATTTTATTGACAGATTGTCACGTACGTTACACGTTAATATAAACATTCTTGTATCATTTTATTATCTTTAAACTGCAGGAGTTTTTTGCACTTTAAATTGAAAATAAAAGTTGAAGTCAAAACTCAATCCCAGGAATTCTGAGGAGACCACAACAAATGAACACAATACACAGACATGGAACTGCAACATTACAGACAATGTGAGTGTCATAATCAACCATCAATTCATCTTCCACCATTATTCATAATTTACAGTTAAAACGGAAAATGGTTAGTTGCGGTGGTCCACCCTGCAACATGCCTCTCAACGTCCACTGACAGTAGCTCTCCACAAAAATCAAGAGGGCAACAACGACGAACCGAGAGGACCAGGGGGCAGTCGTCCCTAAGAATTTTAATAGTTTATCCCTTAAAATTTTATAATTGCGCCTTTTAAACATAAAGTCATATGTCCGTCCGTACCTACAACCAACCAATTTCACTCTGCATCTTTCTCAAACTCTACATCTTGTGTTGAATAAAGATTTTTTTTCAAATCAATGATTAATTACAAAAAAATTAGCTCATACTTCTTGTTAAAAAAAAAACTGCAGCCAAAAAGCAAGGACGGAGAAGGAAATTTTTTACTAGTCATACTCAAATTATAATTTGTTATATAGTAAAAATATATATTAACTTGCATCTCTATAATTTTAGGGACCAAAATATATTTTTATCTATTTATGGGGCCAATGTGAACTTTACCATTGTATTAAATTATAATGGAAAAACTTTTAAGGGGCCAAACCAAGAATTTTGCATTTAGGTGAGTCAAGGCCATTACCAACAAGAAATTATATCATGGGTCCTTCTTAGTTCCTACCACATCATCCATGGGACCAACCAACAAAATTCATCCATTTCATTAATTTTTTCATGCCATCTATTTACCAAGTGAATCTTCACTCATATTTACTGTAAATTAAATTTAAAAACAATTTTTATCAAGTGAAGATTCACTTAATAAAAAAATGGCATGAAAAAATTAATGAAATTGATACATTTTATTGACTGGTCCCATAGATGACGTTGTGGGAAAGACCCATAATATAATTTCTCGTCAATCCCTCGAGTCCGCCTCTGCCATAAAGATTAGAAAAAAAAAACATACGAGATGAGAGTATGAATTTAAATAGCGGTTCACAATTGTAATAGCAATCGTTGTATAGTTGTAATAGCGCCGTTTGAAATCAATATTGTTGAAAATAGCAGTGTAAAGTGATATCACGCCTATAATGGTGGATTGTGACTGCAGTTCAACGGGTAACAGCCAATTGCGACAATAACAAGAGTTATTCTCATATTGTTTTGTTAATCCCATTATGATTTACAATAAGTTGTACGAATATTTTAAAAAATTAACGATCGCGATACCCGCAATGATCACAATAACATTTGTTATGTCTACAACCGCGATAAACGCAACGCAACCGAAAACGTGGCCACAACCGTAATTTAGGATAAGAGATGAAGTTTCCAAAGCATGCACATTGTTAGGAAAGCAACATGAATCTTCAACTACCAAATGAAGAGAATGAAATAGCAAAATCCATGAAAGTATTTGTAGACATGTTTGAAAACACATGGTGGACTGGATTTCACACAAGTTTCTCACTCCCAAATGAAGAAACTTGTAGGTATACAAGTCGAGACAACTGTTTGATCCCATGAAATTGCACCACACGTGATTGTATAAAAGAAACCAAGTTGGGAAAATTGTGGAAGTTACTGATAGTAATTATAAAAAAAGGAGAGGTTTAAATCCAAGGGAACATGTGATTAATAAGGGTGTGTATTTTAAATATTCGATCTGATCCAAAATTTCGAACATCCGAAATTTTTAGATTGGTAATTTAACTATCTGTATCAGATCTAAAAAAATTGGATATCCAAATTTTCGGATATTAAAATGGATATCCAAATTTATGACTTGATTTAAGTATTTTTTTTTAAGTTGGCCGTCCTCATAAAAAATTTAGGTTTTCGAATATAACAATCAACAAATTATTAAATATAACAAGATTTGTATCCATGAACATTTCAATTTTTCATATATAACCAGTAAAAATTTTGAATATAACAAAATTTATATCTATAAAAAAAATTGAATTTTCAAATTTCGGATAATCAAATATCCTATCAGAATGTGAAATAACTATCCGTATCCAATCTGAAATTTTTGGATAACCGATCCGAATTATCCAAAAAAATAAAAAATAAATCGAATCAACGAATAAACGGATCGATCGGATCAGATTTTTTTTGCACACCCCTAGACAGATTAGGGCTTTGTATTGATCCAAGAAAAGTTACTTGTGCAGAAACTAACAAAAGGGGTAAATGAAATACACTGGGGACTGGTATTAATTACACATTTTACAATTTAACAAGAAAGGACCGAATCATATCATTCTGCACTACTTATTGAGTTAACAAGCTATCAAAACCTTACAATCCCATGTCAGAAAACCATTCCTATCAAGAAACTGTACTTACATTTCCTATGATTATTAAAACATAAAATAAGGGAGATTTTTTTGTACTTGTAATTATAGCATGTGCATTCTATATATTTATAC
Source organism: Hibiscus tridactylites (assembly GCA_958450335.1). Classification (NCBI taxonomy): domain Eukaryota; kingdom Viridiplantae; phylum Streptophyta; class Magnoliopsida; order Malvales; family Malvaceae; genus Hibiscus; species Hibiscus tridactylites. The sequence goes on from OY288283.1 coordinate 7,028,182, forward strand.
CAGCTCATGCCAATTCATTCAAAGAAGCAACACTCTCTAATGTGAACTTTATAAAAACATCTGACCTGTCAAGTTATTTGATGTTTGCTTTGCATTCTCATTTTCATGGAGAACTTGCCAAGTTAGAAATTAAACATCATATACAGGTAAGCGTTCCTCGATGGAGACACGACAGATTGGGCACTTTCTACACTTCTCGCAGCAGGTACTGCAATCGAAAGGAACTGATGAGCATAACAGCAAAGAGGATTGAACTTCATTTGGATACATCTGAAAATGCAATCGCATCAAAAGAATGACTACTATACCTGCAAAGAATACGGTGCCTACAAGGGAGCAAAACCACGCTAATCTCTCTCTCGAAGCAAACCCTACATAACACTTTCTCCTGTACATTACATCAAGAACCCGTGCATGTCAGCAGAGCACACAAGAACATATCTCAGCCTCCTTAGGCTCTTTATGCAGTTTGAAAATTAATTATTTCACGCTACAAAGCCATGTTGGTAAAGTTGAAAACTTACATTTTGAAGTCTCTCAAACTCCTGCTGACTGTATTTGGTGATTTCCGATTGCTCGCCAAGAGCTGCCTGAAGCCTCCAAACCTGAGATGAAAGAAACCATATAAATTATGTGTACATGCAGGATCAGGGTCATTAAAATTCTTAGAATAGCAAATACATTGCACGGAGACAATGCCAAAAGCAAAACCATAATATCACTTGGAAGAGAAGAAAAAATATGTAAGAAAATGTTAGAAGAACCATAATCACCTCCTCAGCTAGATCCTTTTTAGGCATTTTCTTAACTATCTCAGGTGGATAACCCGAGAAGGTGTTATACCTGCATGGAGCAGTCAAATTAAAAAGTTAGGAAAAAGGTAGTGCAAGAGTGTAAAGAATAATCCAACAGCCTGATTATCTAAAGAGTGAACTCAAGGAAGTAACCCGAATACATGATCAGTTAAAATATGAGAAAGAGGAAATAACATCCGTGAACACCAGTAATAGAAAATTTTGCCACATTATGAAATGAAATCACCCATACCGTTCTCTTACAGTATATTCTAGAGTTTGTTTTTTGAAACCATAAGTGTGTTATGCAATCTCAACCAAAGTAAAATGTTAAGATTTTTAACAAAATGAACAGTTCCTTGCATCACTCAAACCCGCATCACAAAATAACATCGCCCATACCTTCTCTTACATTATTTTCTTGAGTTTTGGTTTCTTTAAACCATAAGCGTGTTTTTCAACCTACATACCCCCCCCCACACACACACACACAAAAAAAAAAAAAAAAAAAAAAAAAAAAAAACTCAAATGAACAGTTCAATGCATAATTTTTGATTTCTCAATCAAGGTGCAAAATCACTCAAACCAGAACTGCCCAAAAAAGATCAAAGCAAAAACAGAAGACTAAAATCCATTATTTGAATGCAGTTCAGTACACCTAATATGTTACTCTTTTCTATATGCTTTTCAGTTTTTCAATACGTTCAAAATCTCAAAACGAACCAAATAAATACACCCCAAGTCCAACCATCTATTATTCCACCTTTGTTAAAATGAGCTGATAAATGGATAAACACTTTAAGTAGACCTAAATAGTTTGGATATGAACTGATAAAAAGTCTTCACCTGACTAAAGCCCTATTCCTAGCCATGTATTACCACCAATGCCTTCTTCATAAACCATTTTGGTAGTGAGATGTTTAGTTGAATAGAGTAGAATAATATATTGATAAGTGATACGCCAATAATCACCAAGAGGTTGCTCCGATCAAATTCTGCTCATCATCTTTCCTTTAACAGATGTCTAAAAACTTGAATCATCTTTCCCATTTTGAACACCTAAAATCTTAACATCGTCTGTGCCCCATATTTTTGTTCTCTGATATTTATATTTTCTTTTGGCATTAAAAACAGTTCACATCAAGACAGTCAAACTTCATAAGAAGGCATAAATAAGTTTTAAGTCATTTTTTTCTTAATCATTAGTATAGTCTATCACTTTTACCTTCTTTGATATTATGAAACATGATTCACATTTTTCAGACACAGCCAGACACGTACCACACGATGATGGGGAGTTAGCCAAAAGCAAGTGGAAAGAAAAACTATATACAAGCAGTTCATCTATAAAGGGCTGAAAGATGCTAAAACTATACTAACCCAGAGGCCCCATCATGAAAAAGTCGTGCCTGTTCCTCTCTACTTCCTTCGTCAATTGACCACCAACCTAATAACCTGATTTTAGAGATAGATAGAGAATCAGTTGTGTCAATTCATGAACTACACGATCTAGCCTAACAAAATTTTCTGTCTATTTACAAACTAAATGGTCCGTACCTAGAACCATGGTGCAAGAATCCCAAGCAATCATGGGCTCTGGACGAAAATCTGAAGTACAATCCTGTGCCAGCCCCACTCCGAAGTAAAAGTACAATTTTCTCTATTAACAATGAAGCGGTAAAGACCACACCAAGCCCTTGCAGTAGGAAGAGAGGAGAGAACAAAATTGGAAGTGGTATATCTCTAGCACCCGCAGGTGTTCCCTGAAATTTGAAACAATCATAGAATTGTCGACAACATACCACAATGACACTCAATACCACCAATAATATGCATACCTCTAAATGCATGCAGAGGAGGACTTGGAAGCCAATTAATGGAATTTTCATGAGGTGACCACCAATCTCTTGCAGGCCACACAGGGTGTCCTGCTGCTGGTCTTCCTCAGGAGTAACTACTAAGCCACTGTTCCAGTCAAGATATCTGATAGTTGCGGTAGATGGACCAGCTTCTATTGCTGGGGAATTTCTATGAATTACGGGATTAGACCACTTTGTACACACAAGAAAAGCAAAGCACTCAGCAATACTGCATGAAAAAAAAAAGCATTAGCATTTATCAGATTTTCTAGTCACTCTACCCAAACAGATTATCATGGTGCTATTTCCAGGAAACTTAAAAAAAATCAACGAAATTAAAGGCAGCAAAGCTGTACCCAAAATTTATGAACAAGTCCCACCAGCCCAGAGCACCCACATCACCTGCAATATACGTACAGGAAAACAATAATCGTAAACATGGAAATTTTAACCAAAAGTAAAGTTATATGAATCAATTTATTGCCTCACGAAGTGCAGAAAAATCTAACTACAAGTTAACAAACAATCTTTCAATGGTCATTAACAAAAATATTTTTGAAAGGAAAAAAATTGAAACTGACACACCAAAGCAGTTATATTAATCAAATTTTGGTGCTCAAGAAGTGATAACATTCTGAGCTGGAATTCTGGGATAGGTATATCATATATGCAAGGTAGAATACTATTCTATAAGGGAGTTTGGCTGTATCATTTTATTGATACAATACAGAGCCAATAACCCATGCCAACTCTACATTATTAGGATATTTAGGGATGCTGATCTGATAACGAGGTCTCAATAAAAGACCTCTTATAATACCAAAATCATTATCCCTTAAGCTGCTTATGCACAAATAGACAGATAATCATTTTAAGTGCCAAGTAACACTAGCACAAGAAAAGGAACATCAAAAACTTCAATAATAATAATGATAGACTAAATGACTCCTAAGGTGGCAACTGACAACACAGCAAACTAGCTCTTCATGAAAGCATCAAGATAAACAGCTTCAGGAACTGAAAAACACACTACTGATGTGCTGTATCAAAATGCCTTACGGGACTGGGAATTTCATTTGGTTTCAAGCAAAGAATACTCTATCCAATCTACAACGAGAACAAATATTCAAGCCTCTGAAAACTCCAGGACTAAATGTTCTTTATTTGTTTCTTTTACAAGAAGCTAAAACGACAGTGCACCCCAGTTTATCTGGTAGTAGTCAGGAGTCACTTGAAATTCACCAATCCAGACAGCTTCAAAGTATCAGAAAATGTACCAATTACCAAGTAATGCATCACTTTGCCCATACAAGAGTGATATGTCTTGTGGAATGATATAAATAATTGGATCAAGAACTACAACATAAAACCTATGTAGAGAAAAATAATATGCCTACTTTGCAACTCCTCAAGATTATGCTATAGTTAGTTGAGTAAAGAAATTACCGCTTAGCTTCAGAAGGGTGAAGACTGTAGCAGCAACAAAAAAGACCATTGAAATTGCAACCCAAAAGTGCTACAAATTGAAATAAGAGTTAATTAACAGTCAATTGTATATATACTTGACAGGTTTACATCTCAAGTAACAGTAAAGATTTTATCACAAGAACCAAGTTTCTCAAGGCTAGAATACTTAAAACACTCCTACACCTTCTCAAATAAAGCCTTACCTTCTATTCCTAATTGAGCCATTGAAGTATAATTTTTGTTTGATTAAGCCTTTTTTGGCATAAAAAGCACTGAAAACTTCTAGAAAAAATAAGAGATGAATTAAGCAAAAATAGGATAAGGGTTTATATAGGAAATTTGGAAAACTACAGGGGCCTCTTTTAGTATTTTAGCCTTTCTCAAAAATGCTCAAGATGTTTTAACTCTTCCTATATTAACATAACATAGCATCCATACATCAAAGGAATCATACTTCTTAACTCTTTCCTATTCAATTTGTGAAGAACGATAACAGTAAAGGCACTCAAGTGTTTCAAGTTCCAATCTTTCACTAGTTCATATACTCATGAGGAACCTTCTATAGTTTTTCTTGATAACTTCATGATATATTAATTAAAAATTACTAATTAAATAATAGTGCTATCCCTTTTTCTCCATGTAAAAGCTTAAATCTAGATTTCATGGATAGGTTGAAACTTGAAAGTGCTCAAGGTTCAAATCAAACACACAAAATCATCAAATTTTGAATCTAAGTTCTCTTAGATTAATATGTAATTCCGTAAAACACCATAAAGACAGGACCATCAAATTTCCAAGTTCAGTAGAACTTACAGGTAGAGTCTCCCATATTGCTTCATCACTAATGCTTTCGTCATCTCCAGGCATCAGAGCTCTACACATTCTGAAGAAGAAAATGAAATCAATGAATACGATAACTGCTTAGAACCTACAGAGAAAATTGAATTACCAGGAAAGAAGAGAAGGATAGGAAAAACAGCTCAGAATTTCAATAATTTGGCTGAAGCATATTTATCCTAATACAAATTTCTAGAATGCAGCGGTGAAGTAAGAAGCATAACAAAGAGAAGGAGAAAAGCAAATCTGATGAATTTCTAGCTAAATCCACTCATTCAGAAGTCACAAAGCCATCAGAAACTTATGGTTGTCTTGTTTTACATTTTCTTTGAAATATAACGTCTTGATGAGGACAAACACAATCCAAAGTTACAAATTGGTGAACCCAATCTGCTACAAATCCAAGAGAGAGAACAGCATCAGAACACTCCCCCCCCCCCCCCCCCCAATCATTTATCAGAGCCTATATATTCCCAAGAAAACAATAAGAAAATGCAAAAGAAAGAGTTAACAAGAAACAATGTTCTGTTAAGTAAGCAAAGTACATGATTTTAACAGACAAAAATTGAAACGTTCTTTAAAGTACCTGAAATTGTCAATTAGAATAATTATTTCAAACGCCAATAATGGAAGGAAGACGACCTTCAAGTTTACAGCAGCAAAACCATAAACTGTGACAAAAGAATAAATAAAGTTCACAAACATGCCCCATAAAAGAATAATGTAAACACTAAAACAGTTTACTGCTATGTTACTCAGACTCGGGTGTAAGTGTAAGGTATGTGTCTGGTAGATACATTTTCATTTTTTTTTTCAAAATTTTCTCATGAATTAGGTAAGTCCTTGAAGGGTCATGTCACCATAGTTGTGTCTGGGTATGCGTCAGACATGAGTACTTCAAGAAGATTGAAGAACTAGAGCACCATATGTTTACTTTTTTTACTTCAACTAGAACTATGAAATTGAAATATTGACCATAGGAGTAACCTATCTATGAGATGAAAGAATTCAAACCCATAACATGAAAACAAGGAAAAGAAAGTTGGTTCTATACCATTTACACTCTCAAGATATATACAGAGAAGCAGCTCAAAAGCAATTAGTAGTGGTGTCGCAACAATGGCATGACATGGTGCCCACTGTCCAGGCAAAAAAATAAAATAATATAATAATGGTCATAAAACTTGATTATGAATCTGAAACATTCACAACCAAAAGACCCCAAATAGAGAATCTATAATTCAGTTAGTCAATGCTTAATTCAAGTGAAATGACGGCTATGGTAACAGACAAACATACTTGACGATTATGGGGGACTGTCGGGGCAGGTAAGGAAAACCTTCCACGTGCAACAACTCCATGAAACATCCAAAGTGGGAAAAATATTGTCCTGCAATCAAAATCCATCGAATAATGCGATTAAAACCTAAAATCATTGAAAGGATTTGATGCTGAAAGAAAAAATCTCATAATCCCAGGTTCAGATGGATATTTATGGGTATTTAAATTGAAAACTACAGTATATAGAACTGCATATTCAAGCAACTTGTGTTCCCCTCTCTTCAAAACAACCATGCTTGAAAAAATGAATATGTTCCACTCATGAAAAAATTCACTCTTTGCTCTATAAGAACACAGGTAACTGTGAATAGATCTCAAACCCTACAACCTTAACCTAAGTACCCTCCATCGGTTCCAAGTAACTTTCTGGTATTAGTCACCAAATTTTATTGCTTTGGTTTTTTACATGAACCCTCTATCCCTTAGCATCTTTGGATTACGTTGAAGTTTTGGCATAAGTTTCATCTCAAATAACAACATTCACCGAAATGTACCCAGATACAGATTGAAAAAGAAAACTTTATATGTTTCACGTTTTATGGTGACTGCAAAATCATAAATTTATCAAAACTATAGCATAAACCTATCAATTTTAAAGTCACAAAAAAAAAAGAATCATCTTTGACGACAATTTCTTTCCCTTTTTAAACTGCAACAAGAACACAAACTTTACAAGCGAAAACATTTACTCTCCAAAAAACATAAAATTAAAACAGATAAGAGATAAGGCTTTTCTTCAGCAACAATAAGCCTTTGTAATTAATCATTTAAACTTTAATTAGACCACACACAGACCCAAAATTCACAAGCAATAACAATAAAACAATGTTTGTCGGAGACCTTAATTTCTCAACAAAAAAAGGCTTGAATTTGAGAAGCGAATTCAACCAAAATCAAATTGAAAGGAATATAAGTAGATAAATGAACTGACCACCAAGAGTAGGAAACGACATGATCCAGCTTAAGAAGAAGCAAAAGCGTGAAACAAAAGAGCAGGCTATGCGCTGCCAAAGCCTGAGCTGACTTCAAAACTCTTCTCCAACTCATCATCGTCATCTTCTTCTTCAAACGATCCCAAAGCAATAAGTTTTTAAGTCATACGCAGAAATGGAAAAGCCCTAATTTCACCCTTTTTTGGGGATTTCTTTAGATTCTGTTTAGAGCTTTAACTAACTAAATTAGAAAGGTCTGCAGTTGACGTAAAAGGCTTTGGAGGTTTCAGTGGGCGCCAATAATAATCCACTCTTGTATTTTTTTTCTTTTTCTTTTTCTTTTTTTGATCAAATATTTTTCTTCTCAATTTTTTGAACATAAATATTTCTCTTTTCTTGATTGATGAGTAAAAAACAAAACGCATTTACTCCCCCATTGAAAACTTGGCTTTCACGCAAATGCCCTTGCATTTTTCATTCTCTATTTATTAGTACTTCACTAGCTCTCCACCTGCATTTAACTTTTACATATTTTAATTTCATAATATAACGCATTTAAAAATTATTTTTTTAAAATAACGCTCCCACAAATGAATTCTCAAAATAACACTCATTTTATTTACGTCCTATAAAAATATGTCACTTAATTTGCGTCTTCTAAAATCTACATTATCTTTTTTCGTTGTGCATGGGAAGCCATATAGAGAGTTGGCAGAAGTTAGGTCCCCGTGGCTCATCCTTACGGTCCATTTATTTTTTAATTCAGCTCTTATAGAATTTTAAATTACAATTTATTCTATTTATTTTAATATTATAGAGTAGGTATTGTCTTAGTAGTAAAGTGTATATAGAAAATTAAGCTTGTTTTGCTTGAAGTTAGTGCATCGAATCATATTGATGGTGTTTTTTAGTCTTTTGTTCTTTTTAAGCTTAGGTGTAAGAAATACTTAAACTTTTTAAAAAAAAAAAAACAATGAAGCCCTTGAATATTTTTTTAACTCAATTAAGCTATTTGAACCAATAAATTAAATTAATTAACTCTTTTGTTCAATTTTGACCATTAAATTTTGACATTTTTTTATTTATATATTATTGGCGCATGATACACTATAGTTCTATCATCTTGCATTTACAAATTTCTTCAAAAAAATGTTTTTTTTATATTTTATACGTTTTTTAGAATTTTTAAATTTTTTAAATAAAATATTTATTAAAAAATATCAAGTCGAGACATCGTGACACAACACTTTGTGCCAACAGATAAAAAAACTATCGAGATTTAATGGTCAAAATTGGTTCAATAGCTTAATTGATTCAATTTCTTGGTTCAATAATTGAATTGGTTAGAGGCTTAATTGATTTTTTTCCAAAAATTCAAAGACTTTTTATACCATTATTTTTCTTTAAATTTGCGGTCCCCTTAATTTTTAATTTTTGACTTCGCCCCTGTCGTCGTGGCTGACATGTTAGTTGATTTTAAAACACATATCGATTAAAGTGAAGTCATGACTTGGAAGGTCCTTCAGTGGTTTTTATTTGAAAATAAAAAAGAAAAAGGTTATAGCCATGTTTGGTAAACATCGGTTTGAGCTAAAATTAGAGGTTTGACTGGTTAAATTTATTAATTTGTATGTTTTGTGAATAGTGAATTTGATTGACATCTCTAATTTTAGAAAAAAAAATGTCAATTAAAGCTTTTTGAAATTAGAGGTTTTGAAATATAAGAGTTATAAAGATTCTTTTACCCTTAACAATTATTCAAAATCTCCAAATAACTTAAATTTAACTTTTTCTATTTAATTTTTCACTCTCATGTATTTACAATGTGACATTTGTAAACTAACATTTTTTTCTTTTTTCTTTTTATTCTCACAAATTTATATTTTTATTTAAGTTTAATAATTAATTAAATTATATTAAAAATATACATATTATTAGTAAATTAATATATATATATCCTTCAAATATGTGCAGTAATGTTATATTAAAAAATTATTTTTCATAATCTAATTAATATTAGAAAAATACTTTGATTTTAGTTTACACAAGCCTTCTAATTTTAGGGTTTAGAGTTTTAGATTATGGTTGGTGTAGAATTTAAAGTTTATGGTTATAATTTAGAGTTAAGATTTTAGGGTTTAGGTTTAGGTTTTAGGGTGCTAGGGTTAGGGATTTACGTTTCAGATTTTATAGCTTAAATATGAAAGGTTGTATAATTTCTTACACATCTTGTGTATCAAGATATAACTCTTAATATTAATAGATACAAAATATTGATAACTAATAAACTATTCAAACAAGTATCGAATATAATCATGTCCTTGTATGTCATTTTGCTTGTTTAAATAATCAAACAACTATCAGCTACTAGTTAATTGGGTAAACTACATAAATGACCATCATACTATTAGAAAAGTCGCGATTTGACCACCTTACTTTTTTTTGAAGAAATTAAATCACCATACTATTAAATTAGATGCAATTTGACCACCAGTCGTTAGAGGTTAACAGAAGGGTGACATGACAGTTAAAAAATAAAAGTATAATTACACAGTTGGTCCTCATTACTTATACACTCTATTAATTTGATCTTAATTTTAATTTAATAAAATAAATTAATTACTTGATGACACATGTCACCACGTAGAAGGAAAATTGAAATCAACGAATTGAGGGGGGAATCAAATTTGGGTTGAAATGGTGGGAAGACCATGAGCTTGCCACTAGGCAAAGCTTACTTTTGTGTTATGAAGTACCACATATAGTATATGTTTATATCGTTATTAATGCTTGGAAAAATTGAAAGTAGCAAAATTGGGGCTGAGGGGATTCGAACCAAGGATCCCTTGGTAAAAAAAGCACATGCTTGCCACTAGGCCAAGTTATTTTTGTGATATAAAGTACAACGAATAATATATCTATTATATTACTGTTAATGCATGGAAAAATGGAGGAAATGCGGTTTTAGGGAACTCGAACACAACATACTTATGATTCATAAAAACATCTAATTCAGTTAAATAAATCTAATAATTAAATTAAAAATAAAAATATTTTTTATATTTTTTAAATTATGTTTAGTGCATGATTAAAATAAAAAAATATATTAATTTTTTTATATAACGATTAAAATATATACAATTTTAAAATATATACAAATTTGAATATATTAAATTTTTTATATAAAGATCAAAATAAAATTTAACGATTAAAATAAATTTTAATTTAATTATATAAAAAAATTGTATATATTTTAAATTTGTATTTATTTTAATCGTTATATGAAAAAATTTAATATGATTTTTTATTTTTTATTTTAATCGTGCACTAAACATAATTTAAAATATATACAAAATATTGTTAATTTTAATTTAATTATTAGATTTATTTAATTGGGTTAGATGTTTTTATGCATCATAAGTATGTTGTGTTCAAGTTCCTTAAAACCGCATTTTCTCCATTTTCATGCATTAACAGTAATATAACAGATATATTATATGTTGTACTTTATATTAGAAAAATAACCTTGGCCTAGTGGTAAGCACATGCTTCTTTTCACCAAGGGATCCTTGGTTCGAATTCCCTCAGCCCCAATTTTGTTACTTTCATTAATAACGATATAAACATATACTATATGTGGTACTTCATAACACAAAAGTAAGCTTGGCCTAGTGGCAAGCCTAGCGTCCTCTCACTATTCCAACCTAGGTTTAATTCCCCTCACCCCCAATTTTTTTATTTTAATTTTCCTTCCCCAATCATGTGACACGTGCCACAACCTGATTGGAGGGGGAATTAATTAATTAAATTAAAATAATTAAAGTCCTCCAATAAGGTGGTGACACGTGTCATCAAATAAATAATTTATTTTATTAAAATAAAATTAGGATCAAATTAATAGAGTGTATAAGTAACGAGGACCAACTGTGTAATTATACCTTTATTTGTTTAACTGCCACGTCACCTTTCCGTTAACCTCTAACGGCTGGTGCTCAAATTGCATCCAATTTAATAGTATGGTGGTTTGATTACTTAGAAAAAAAGTAAGGTGGTCAAATCGCGACTTTTCTAATAGTATGGTGGTCATTTATGTAGTTTACCCTAGTTAATTTTACTAAACACTTTTATACAATCAGCTAATACAGTCTATTAGTTAAATTAGTTAATGCAATCAACTATCAATTAATATAATTCGCTATCAAATATCCGTTAATTGCTAAACAGGACGAGAAAATGATAAAATAAAAGCATTGAGGAAATAATTAAAAGAAGATAGGCCTTTTAGAGAAACAATAAAAGGAAAGTATTAAGCATTGATGAAATAATTAAAAGAGGGGGGAAAAAGAAGTAGCATACCAATGTCTGGCTGTAGAAAAAAAAACCCAAGAAAAGTGACTTTTCTATAGAAAAATGAAAGTATATTTTTATTTTTATTTTTTGAATTTTTTACAATTTTAACTCTTTTGAATTTTTAGTAGTAGGATTGAATTGATGATTTATAAATATAGAATGTTAAATTTATTAAATTATTTTGAATTTGAACTAAAATAATAAAAATATATATTTTTAAAACTAAATACGTTATTATACCAAGTTACGTCATTATTTTTTTAATTTTTTAATAGCCGGTAACTAAAACATAATAATATGAAAACGTCTGGCAACTAAGATGAACTTTTTAGTAGTTGGATGATTAAAACATAAACATGATATAGTTTGGTAAATAAATAATAAATTTCCCTATATTTTATGAGTTTTTTTAATCAAACTATCAAATATATTAAATTATTATTAATTTCTAAAATGTCAACAAATATTTGTATAATATTATTTTTAAAATGTAAGACATATACTCACTCACTTTGTGAATAAAATAAATATTATTCAAGATTTTTTTATTAAATGAGAGTGTTATATTTTCAAGATAAATGTTGAGATCTGAACTCATATAAAATGAGATAATATGAAATCTTTAGCCACTCAATTAATTAGTAGAACTCAAGTATTAAATTTATATTATAAAATTATTTAATATATTATTGAAAAATACGTATTCAATATAATTATTTTTATTTTATTTTATTATAGATTTTAATAATATTTTTTCTTAAATAAAAGAAAATTATTTTATTTGAGATTGAACTCAAAGTTTAATGTCAAACAAAAACAAAGTGACGTCATTTGTTAATACGCTAAGAACTTAGTCAAAATGCAACTAAGTTTTATTATTTTGTCATACATGAACAATTCATTCATTTATCAATAATTTTAAAATAATATATTTATTACTCTATTTTACAATGTTTTATTATAATGTGCTGTAGTTTTTTCCTCTCACATCTTTTTTTCGTTTGTTGTTTAATTAGTTTGTGAAAAGTACAAGATTAACTTTAAGTGTAACCCCCTAGACCCGCATATGCGTTACAACGGATCCTAGGAAGTCACATTAAGGTCACAAGAGCGACCCACAGTGAAAATACACATGAAAATATATTTTTTCTTTCTCAAAACACTTATTAAACCGTAAAATCAACTTCTGTTTAAAATACAATTTCAGGAAATCATTTAAACACATAACAAAATTTCAGAAAGTATTTTACAGACACTGACATGAAACCATACATGACATACATGCTCACTAACTATACAGTACCGTACTCCAGAGGCAACGCCGAGGGAACTCCGAACACTGATGTCAAACATTACCATGCTATAATCTTTTAACCTGCGATGGTAAAAACAACATGAGCTTGGGAAAGCTCAGTAATACAAAACTACCAGAAGATGCTATAAGCTCATGTAGATATATGGTAGGCATAACATTTTCATGATGTTTCAAGCAGTGATAGTCCTCAATTTCTGTTCTACTATTTCGAGGTTGCATTATACTCAAGAATAATGGTATGTTCTTTAATCAAACCTTGAGAATTAGACGAAAATTATATAGGCTGGTAACATACGAGGTAGGAATCAGAGAGTTTGGCGTCTAGTGTGTTTCAATAAGTGCAGATCAACATGCATAAGTACTTAACATCATATTCTATGAGCACATAACATATTAAATGCAAATGTTCAATGTTCATACAGAAGTTTACAAGAACTACCCTCCAACCTTACACCAATATGCAGTCCCCCAGAACTGCATCCATAAGGACTTACCCTAGGCCTGATGGGCATAGGTGCCACCTAAGGGGCTGCCTTAGGTCCATAAGGACTTACCCTAGGCCCGATGGGCATAGGTGCCACTCAAGGGGAGACCTTGAGTCCATAAGGACTTACCCTAGGCCCGGTGGGCGTAGGTGTCACTCAAGAGGAGACCTTGAGTCCATAAGGACTTACCCTAGGCCCGATGGGCGTAGGTGCCACTCAAGGGGAGACCTTGAGTCCATAAGGATTTACCAGCTTGATCAGGGCTGTACCAACAAAGACTTCATAACATAACCCAACAGTATACCCCAAATAATAATCGGTGTTCAGATTCCAGACATGAGTAACATGATACATGTAACAGACATATTTTATTCAGAGTATCAGAAACAGAAGTTCATGCTTTTGACAAATAAATGGGCATACTATCGAGCAGAGCAATTCACCATGCAAACAGATTGTATCATTATAGGTCAAACTAACAAATCATACTAACAAATTCATCAAACAGTCAGACAATACCATCACAGATCACACGATCACATACCAAGTATACAGATTGAGCAGACATATATCAGGTAGGCAGAGCATGTCATCATATATCAAGTTCATCATTTTATCTCATTTTCTAACATAGTGATACAATCTCAATAACAATTGAAATGTTCATCAAACATAATATTATTCACGATTAAAATAATTATACAATCCATTCAACAGAATATAACACACATGGAACACACTAGGTGGGACAGATCATTTCTTGGAGATACTTGGCATTTACAGAATGGGACATATTAAACTTTTTACGATTTCAACGAATTTCTGAAACGTGACCCCTATTAAAAGGGGTTCATACTAACGATTTAACCCAAATATTCAGGAGGTGATACATCAAGATCTTTGAGAGTTTTGGCATATCCTGAGTGATTCAGCCATTTAAGTTACAAGGCATTATGGTCATTTTATCATACATGGGCGTTTTGGTAATTTATACCGACGAGACATAAACAATCGCTCAGGAAATTCTATTTACTCATCACTTTTTTTAGTCATACATTCAGAGATTTCTATGATAAGATCTTTTGCGATATCGGATTCATCCAGGGTTGTTATGGTCACTATGGCCAACAAGGGCGTTTTGGTCATTTAACTATCAAAGTTGATTTTGTAGTTTAGCCCAGTAATGATAAATTGACGATTTACAATAGTTAATATTTCCAGAAGTTTTTCAAGCCTCCAACTTTTCGAACTAACATGTTCCTACTTGCAGTACTAATGAACCCTTATGTTAATATCAGGAGTGATTAACATACATGAGCGTGCTTCCTAACACTTAGGGGCAGTTTAGCCCTTAAAGTCTCATTAGAATTCCTAGGGTTTCATCAAATGCATAATTGTATAATTAACTCAAGAGAGCATTTCAGTCATTTTGGAAATTGGGATAAATTCACCGTTTGTGTCAAATCTTACTATTTAGCACCTCTATCGTTTACGTACTCGGTAGAGATTAAGTCATTCTAATCCCTTCGGCCCTTACAGACGGTTTAATCATTTTAGAACTTAAGGGTAAAATTGTTATTCTGATTAATTAAGAATTTCGGTGCTCGAAGGCACTACATTCTTTTTGGTCATTACGATCATTTCGATTAATTCATTCCTTACTATCGTACGGATCAGCTTAAGAATACAACAATAATTCCAGTAATTTCACCTTTAGGCGTTATACCTTCATAGGTTATACAGAGCTTGGGGGAAATTCAAGTTTCTTTTAGTATCACACACATTGGAATAATGATGCAGAAGTCTTTTCCAAAAGAACATACATCTTGGGTAGTGTAAATTGCATAATCAGATCGAATGCAGATTTTTGGTCATTTCCTTTATCAGAGGAGTAGTTTAGTCATACCTATGCTCTAAGGGCATTTTTGTAATTTCATAATTAATATCTCTCACTTCGTATCCTAGGCCTCGATTCTTACGCACTGATGATTAAGTTGCAGATTAACTGAATTTAATTATTAGAACTTATGATATTGTTAGCCCATTAGTAATCTTATTCGGATAATTTGGTCTTATTAATATCCACACTTATTGCTCGAATCTGATTCAATTTAAGCAAAATTTACAGTATACGTCATCATAAGCATGCATGCGTTAACCGAATATCAACATGTTCATAAAGCATACAAGGGGTAGTAGTGTATTACCTTGACTCCGAGCTACATCAGTCGATTCGTAATACGACATTCAAATACGCTCGAACTCGGGTTCAACATCCCACAACCACGCGGATATGAAGACGTGCAGATGCCTTCAATTAAACAAAAACCACAATTAATCCTTAATCACATTGCCATTAAACTGAGCAAGAAACGCATAAGCATTTTTGGGTTCAAGATTAGTTTCAGAGGCTTTCGGATCAGAATTTTGCAAAACGGGCTTCAAAAACAGACTCAGGATGTCGAAAAACATAAAATAGGAGTTTTCGGAAAAATTGACTTTTTGGTCAACGGACAAAGTCAACGCTGACGTCAGCGATCGAGTCAACGCTGACGTCACGCTGATGTCACTGGTCAACTGGTTTGACTCATTGAGTCAACTCAAGTGAGCTGACTCACTGAGTCAACTCGGGCGAGCTGACTCACTGAGTCGACTCGGGCAGACGGGTCGGGTCGGACGGGTCGGGTCGGGTCAGACGAGTCGAACGGGTTGACTGGGTTTGGGGCTTTGGGCCAAACCGGTTCAGACCAGTTTAGACCGGGTTGAACCCGGTTCACTTACCCAAAATTCCGGTCGCCGGACGGCCGTCGGAATCTTCGTCGGAGACGTCGAATCACCGCGATTCTGTCAGAAATACATAGATCGTTAGGCCAAGATTTCAACCCACAAGTTACCAACATGAAACAAGCTGAAAATTTCGCCGGATTTTACCTAAACGGACTCAAAACCGCCGGAACTGACGAGGCTCCGACGAGGGCCTTACCGACGTCAGGTTGATGATCGGTTAAGGGGGTTTTGCTCCCCTCCACACGGTGAGCACACCTAGGCCGACGACGCGCCACGCCGTTGACTAAGGCCGCCGGAACAAGCAAAGGACAGAGGGCGCGAAAAAAAGATTTCCGTCGAACACTCAAGCTGTTCCTCCCGTCGAACGGCAACGATGCGGCGCGAGTGGCGGCGAGGGTTTGGTCAGGACGGCACGACAGTTCTGCTGGTGCTGGCGGTGGTGGTCACGACGCGGCGGTGGTGGCAGATCGGAGAAGCCGGACGGGTGGCCGAAGAGAAAAGATGGAGAGAGTTCTAGAATCTTTTTTTTTTACATTCGAAAAGGCAACAACAAAACAAAGGGGGTAGCTGGAGAGTCAAGGTAATTTCTTTTTATTATTATTGTTCTGCAAATACTCAACATATTAGCTTAAAATTAACCATGATAGTCTTGATACCAAGAATAGTCTTAGCCGTGATGGCTAAGACACCCATCCACTTTACCAAAGGGCACATGTTCAAAACCTCATAACCATAATTCTTTCTCCTTTTTTTCCAATTTATTAGGGTGTTACATTAAGCCCTAAAACAAATTTAAAACAGACAAATATGTCGATATATGATTTGCATGCATGTCTCAATAATATGAACTATTAAAAAAAGCAATTTAAAATTTCAAATCAATCAAATCGATGTATATTACAAATTATATATTACATAACTACAAAAATCCTCGAATGTAACTCAACATTATTTATTTAAGAGATTATTTTAAAAAAATAAATTTAGGGACCAATAAAAAATTATATATTTTTAAGAGATTAAAAGAAGTGAAAATATTTCATGCATCGACGGTAGAAAAAATAGTTTTCACAAAAGACGTGTTTGATAGGAAGTGCAACACCGCCGTTTATATATCCCAAGATCTCCATTTTCTTTTCTGATGTAGGAATAATGACCTCGCCTCTTCTCAGACGTGATATTCTCTCTCACTCAACCTCGTGATGCCTTCATCACGAGCTTCCGTTCTTGTGATTGACCAATTGTCACGATTGTCCACCCTTCCTACCCCACTCATGGGCGCTCGACGTGAAATCGGACAGTCAAAGGGTCGCTCTAATACCATTTGTCACAAGGCCATAACCCTATTCCCAAAAGACATGGCTGATAGGATGTGCAACGCCACCATTTATATATCCAAAGATCTCTCTTTTCCTTTCCGATGTGGGATTAATGACCCTGCCTCTTCTCAGACGTAATATTATACTTTTAGATTTAGGGTTTAGAGGTTAGAACCATAGAAGGGATACATGAAAACTTTAGAAGCTCGATTATAAAAAAAATTCATTGACAGTGTATCAAATAATTAACCCTAAAGATGTCCGATCTCATCATGTGCATCGTGAGGCGAACATGGTCACTGATAAGATGACCTCTTTGTTGACTATGAAGGATTTTGGTGTTCATGGTTTCTCGCCTCTCTGTCTGTTGTCGCAAGGTTGTTGCAGTTGGATGCGTTATAAGTACAATCATAGTCGAGTCCCTTGTCGGTTTGATGTTTGGTGCTTTATGATTTTGAATGTTTAATTAAACATTTTTTTATAGACGAGCTTTGCTCGTAGTCTTTTTATAATTATTATCATATATATTTTTTTGGGTTAAATTTAGGCAGTATTAACCCATCTTTATAAAAAATAACAACTCATAAAAAATAGTTGTACCATGAAATTTTCTAATTTTTAATATATATTTTTTTGAACCTAGTAGTCCTAATAGAGTTCAACCGCTAATCATCAGCTCCTACTCTTCTTAAAGATGAGTTTGGTGATCAATTCCTTTATTATTATATAATTTTTATCTGTTTTGTAATTTATGTTCGAGATTTTAGTTTGTCTCCACTAGCAACCTCCCCAAAGTGTTAAATTATACATTCTCTCATTAAAAGTAGAGTAAACTGCACCAGTAGTCATTAGATATTTTTTTATTTTAGTCATTGAATTGTCTTTTTGGTAAAATTATAACCAAATTTATATACGTTTTTTTTTATTTTGGTCACTAGTTGTTAAGTTTCCAGTTTTAACAAAGATAATATCATTTTTCCTCATTTTCTAGAGTTTAACTTTTTTCTTTATTTTTTTTATAATTTGGTCATCTCACTTTCACTTCCCTTAAAAAACAACCATTTATTCACTTACAATAGACTTCTCAACAGAGACAACACCGACATTGAGACTAAACCCAATGTTCCTTACCCTTGCGATTGCAATTTATTGGCCATTAGTTCAACTACATTGTTAACCCATACGACACAACTGACATGATCGCCAAAGAGTACTATTCGAATTTGATGACGGTCGATATATTAAAGCAGTTTAATACCTATGAGGCGAGGTGAATTTTAGCTCAGGGACCGGTTTAGTATATATTCCAGGCAGAGGTGATTCCTTCAAACAATTTTGCTTTTTTAGTTCTTGCAATTTATAGGTAAAAGAAAAAAAATTGTTGTCCATAATGGTAAATGTGCTCTCCTTGACATTTTTGTTTGATTTTGTGTTTTACAATTTTTATAAGTAACTGACAATGGAAAAGTTTCTAATAGTAAAGGGGAAATTTTATTTATTTATTTGTATGCGCGGATGTGTGTGTAAAATTGTATATGTTTTGAGATAAAAATTATAATTATACCACGCAATGTCACTATTTTCATTAAAATTTAACGACCAATGCCCAAAATAAAAAAATCTAATGTATGTAATAGTTTTGTCAAAAATTAGTTTGATGGCTAAAACAAAAAAAAGGTAAAAGTTTGATGATGTAGTTTGTCCTTGATAGTAAAATATACATTACTATTACACTCAACACTTATGTCACGTTTGGCACATGAGTAATAATATAAAAAATAATTTGTTATAACATAAAGACGAATTAACTAAAATATAATTAAGTAATTACTAATTCATGTACTAAAATATAAGAAATAAATGTTCTCTTAACAAACATAATATTATTGGTTTCTTTATTTTGTTTTATATGAATGTAATTTATTATTAGTATTTGTTTTGAAATAGAAAAAAATTGTTTTTATTTAATTATTGTTGTGCACACGACAAACGAAAAAGAAAATTAAACATACAAGAACACAAGAAATTTAATGATGTTAAGTAGTGTGCTTACGTCTAGGAGCAAAAAGCGATTGTTTTCTTTTATTCAATCAATGGTCCTTAGGTTACAAATAACACATCTATTTATAGACCCGATATAATTAAAAAGATGCCTTGTACCGTACCGCAGGGCTTCGCCCCCGCACTCCCAACCCACTTAATTCGAGCCCACCGAAAATTTGAGTACTCCTTTGATGGACAGATGCTCTCGCTCCGCAAAGCCTAAAGAACAAATGATGAAGTGTCTAATGAGGTGATGGTAAGCCTCTTTATATAGTACCCTACATCCAAGTCCTATTCTAATTAGGATAAAGAATAATACTCCCCGAAGGATTAGAACAATTGTAATCTTAGTTAAAGTAGCCAACATTTGTCCTTTTACAATATATGAGCCATAATTAACAATTATCGATATTTAACCTATTGATTGATTAATCTAGATCGGGTACTGCTGAGGCACATTATAAGGGTCGACCATTCTAACCTAATTTGCTTCATTCACAGCACCAGCCGCCAGGATTCAAACCTCTGACCTAACTTAAAGGATTTAGTAACTTATCTCACTAGACCAACTAATTCTCGATATAGAAAAACTTATTTGATTGCATCATTATCAATTATCATCATCATGACGGTGGAAAACCAGCCAAAAATTAAAATGTCTATATCAGGGTTGATCAATCCTCTTCTTATTTTAATAATTAATTAATGTGTTAAAAAACTCATTTTCTTACTTGATAATTACATGAGATTAAGAATTAATTACTAATCAATGTTTTAATGTGAATGAATATATTAAACATTTAATAATACCTACAAATTACACGTATTTACGAAATTACTCACGAAAATGAAATTCCCGGAAAAGGACACGTTGAGAAAAGTGATGTGTCCGACTGTTTTCCGGTTATTATAGTTGTAACTCTCCCGACAGCACACGAAACAACAGCATTCGTTGACATGTTGATTTCCCGGCTGTTTTAGGAAGCTGCAAATGCAATATTTTCTTTTGGTTTTCTAAAAATATCAATTAGAGTGAGTATAATGACTAAATTTTTTATGTTATAATTACGTATATAAGAGGTAGACGCTGACCACAAGTTTAAAGTTATTCTATTGTAGAATAAATATTAATTTTTTGATAATTAATTAAAATAAGAGAAAACTTTATCATCTCACTTAAGTCCCGTGATTGCAGATGCAATATACCTTTTCAATATATTATTATTTTTAAGAACTAAATGCAAATCCAAATATCATCGCCATGTCTAACATCCCTATATGATATTTTATACAACACTTTCCTTTTGCAAACAGTAATTTTATGTTATACGACGCATTACACTATAAATATTTTAGAGTTAATTACACCGGATACTAATGAACTTTAGAAGTTGTATTGTTTATACAACTTAACTTATAATTTGTTCGATTATAGCACAATATTTTAGTTCTAGCTTCAATTCTACCACTGGACTATTAACTCGACAATCGTATGATGGCGCAGATGACGGTTACTAATGTGGCTATTGATGTTTAAAACAATGTCGTTCTAGGCTCTGAACTTTAAGAGTGTATCGATTTTACTACTAAACTTTAAAACAATTCTATTTTACCATTGAAAATTCATGCAGCCGATGTAAGCCAATCACCGTCGATCGAAACAAATAATTTTTTTTTTCAATCAAGTCATTAGATTTGGGGAATTTGATCAATCAAGTCACCGACTGGTAATTATTAAAAAAATTGTTCATGTGAAATTTTTATAATAACATTAAGTAAAAACGTGTTCAATCAGCTGCGCCTTTGCCTTATTTGTCAAAAATGAGTGACATTTCGATAAATAATCTTAGAATAGTATTATTTTAGTGATTTTTATTTAAAAAAATGTATATTTGAATAAAAGTATCATACAGATAAATTCAGATGAGTGTATTTCTGACATGTATTCATCTGAACCAAGAGAAAAGAGCATATTTCGAGAGTAAAGTAATTAATTACTATATTTAGTTTTTTTATAAATCAATAATTTCTTTAATTTTTATCCAAAACATTAATAAATTAGCTCTCGTTACGTGTCAATATCTTATCGATCAAAGATATTTTATTTCCAAGAAGATAAATGTAATAGTAGTATACTAGTATATCAAAAATGATGTTTGTTTTTGGATGGAAATATTCCAAATTCAAACGGATGGTAGTAGTTCAATTTGTCAAACAATCAATAGAGTTTGTCTTTTCCTTGTATAAAATATCTTATATAGAACCAAAAAACCATTGTTTGTTTGTAAATCAAGAATCTGTTATCTTAACTCCTGATGTTAATTAGATATTCAAAATACCAGAATATTGCATTTTCTTTTTGGTTAGGGTCAGGATAAGTAATGGTTGGTGAGTGTAGACAATAACAATACGCAATGGCCCTTCAGCTTTAGAGAAGCTAAGGATACAGGCAGCCACTGGGGTCTGGGGTCACAATTCTTTGCAGGATAAGCCAAATATCTACATTCGAGTTTCTCTATTTTAAAAAATTTAACATACATCAATTAAGTTTAGTTCGGTTGACATGTACCTAGTACAATATAAAGGCAAATGCAAAGCTTTGATGGTTGCATTTACAGAATGTACCAAAGTCAAGCTAATAGGGCTGCTGCTCATGCACTCCCAAATGTCTGTTTCAATTCAGAACTCCAGTACAATTGGATTGAACCACTAAAACTTTGATGCAAAGCTTTCCTCACAATTTAAACTTTAAATTTGGATAAAAACAGTTTCATATACAACGAGAGCCCCCCGTCACCTCTACCCCTAAAACGGAAGGGGGGAGATATAAACTACAAAAATGGCCTATGATATGTTAATATGGCCTAGGGTCGGCTATTATAATATGCCCTTCACAGTTCCACCCCCAAAAAGAAGAGAAGTGAGCAGTCCAGCAGCTGCTTCCTTTCCCAACTAAAATTTCCATTCACGAAGCGAATATGAGGAGGAAACAGCATCGGACACAAAAGCAACTTAACTAAAGCTAGAATCTAGAAGAACTGCTGAAGCCACTCACAGTTCTTTGCATTCTTTTCAAAGTCATCCTTTAGCTTGCTTACTTGTTCCAGAGCCTGTTTCAGGTCCATGGTCTCCAACGGCAGCTCAGCAAACTCCTTTAAGAACTTGTGAGCCTTTGCAGCACCTATAGACATGTCACCAGGATCATAATCTCTCTTCCTTTTCGAACCCTCCTGTAAATCAATATCATAATTATTTAGATTTATAACCCAATAGTAGATTACAAGCAACTAGTTTTCCCTATCAAACATCATGGTTCCTTTGCATCAAAGTTCCTTTTTCAAAAGCATAGGCAATTTTAGTACAGATGATAGGAAACTGTTTCCAGAACAAGAGAGCTAAACTATTCACATATATAACTCACGGAAAAATGTGCTACGAATAAAAAACAATTGGCTTAATTACCATTCTGAACTAGTCTAGTGTGTAATTAATTTTATGTATTTAAGCAATGAGAAATGCCTACCAGAGATGCTGATCAACTCTACTAGGGTAATGGTAATTTTCTTATCTTCCAAATTACCATGTAGTCTACCGGGAAATTACATTCCACCAGCAAAATATTAGCAGAATTTGCTGTCAATTTTTTATCTTTAGCTACAACATTTGGAGCAAACAACAGTGAATATCTTTTTCAATATACCAGCTCTAGCATGACAGTATATGAACATAATATTTGAAATGAAAGGATGCTGCCCTGGAAGGTACATTATAATAGTAGTCCTAAGTCCTACCAACTGTATTGATGTAAGTAATATTGATGCTATTAACTAATTAAGGGGAGACATTCAACAGCAGAAGCTGGACTTGGTTGATCAAAAGAAAATAAAATAAAATGGAAGCTGAAGCAGCAATTAGCTAATATGACAATAGACCACAGTCGAAGCACAAAAATCATCTAAATAAATGGTTTTGCAGGACCAGGACCAGAATGCAGTTAAGTTATAGAGCCTTGTAACAAGTGTTATAACAAAAATAAGCAACCAAACCTCTTGTCTAGCATCGGCTGAAATGATTGAAGTTGGTGAGAAATCTTCCAGTTCAGCAGCCTTTTCTCTTGCAAGGGCAACAACACTCTCAGGAAAATTGGCAAATTCTGCCACATGAATACCAAAACTTTGATCACATGCCCCTGGCTCAACCTGGTCATATGTCAAGGATTCAAGGTTTGTCACCTTTCATAGGATGGAGAAGTATAGCAAAAAATGCTCCATTATGATAGACTAATTAATAAATGAACAAAATAAGGATTTTACAATCACATATGGTGATTTATGATCCCATAAGGACCTCATGAGTAGTCAAACTGTTTAACTCACCTTGTACAGCATTGTCAATTTGCGACTTGATGAGTCAATGTGAGCACTAACATGATAGTTTGCCACACCAACGATCTGCTTTTTCCGCAACTCATGATTGACATTTTCATGGGCTAATGCAGTCAGTTCATGGAAGTGGGTAGCAAACAATGTTGGTGCTTTGATCACCTCAACAATATGCTCACATATTGCCCATGCTAAACCTGTGAATTAGATAAAACAAGAAGTCACAAATAGAGATAACTGTTCTGACAATAATATGCAATTTGCAACAAAAATCAACATGTCAAACAGAAACTTGCAATATACATTTGGTGCAGGTGCATGTTATGCAAAGGGGAAAAAAGAAGAGAAACTTTAAGGACGTGGCATATTCATAAGTTATATTGCTTGGAAAGAGCTCCACATTTGTCTTCAACCAACAATTTATCCGAACAGTTATTCTTTCTCTAGCCATGGCAATTTTGAATGTATCACTTCCAAGTAACTAAATGCATCTTTGCAGGTGAAATTAACGATATATAACTATGCAGAAACATTTGATTGGAAAATGATGATCTCAAAGAAATACTCATGTGTTAGTCATGCAAAAGCTTGACAGACTTTACAAGAATCCATGTGACTCAAACAAAGATCTCTTATAACTGACAATGACTTTCTCGCTCATCTAGTTACTTTTGAGAAGTTTTCAATCAAAATTCTAGACAACTGGAATTTGTAATGCTCACCCGTTACCACTTCCATTTAGTTATCCAGCATACAAGGCTATTAAACACAGTAAACATGACGGTCAAGCAGAAGAAGGCTACCCCATCTAATTCTCATCTCTACATGCAAGATTTGGGGTCAGACAGAAAGAACACAAGATGGACAGAGGGGGAGCAGAAATTGCTAAAACTTGGGTAATAAACTAACCAAATCCATCATAGGTTGATGTTCCTCGCCCCAATTCATCAATGATTACCAACGACTTCTCAGTAGCTCCTTTCAATATTGATGCAGTTTCAAGCATTTCTTGCATAAAGGTAGAAACTCCACGTAGCTGCACGGGAGAAAAATATTGTTTAGCTTTCATGATATTGATAGGAAAATACATCCCACACCCTTTTCCTTTTGGATCTCAACAAACAATCTGCCAACAGAAGATGGTCCTGCTTTATTGATTGAATCAACATGGAATCAAGATAAAATACTCAATCAAATTAAAATTCAATTTTTAATGTTTGAGAACAATCAAAAGGTAGTGTATCAATATTTGAGAACATTCAAAATGAAGAGACAAATAAAGCATGTATTAATTGCTCACATACCTTACCTAACTCAACTACAGGTTGCATACACAATGCTCAAAACCTCAAAATGAATTACAAGGAATAATCATTAATGTTAGATATTAAGCAAATGTTGTGTCCATAGCTTAGTTTTAAAAGGCGCAAAGGGTCATTGGAGCCTAGGCACAGGGCGCAGACGTGCACCTTCCATAGGTGAGGCGAAAACGGAAGTAAAGAAGAGAAGAGAAGAGGAGTATGAAACTGATGCAGAACAAAGAAGAGGCAAAATGGAAGCAGGAAGAGGCGAAAAAGGAGAGAAGAGAACGTCCTTGACAGAGAGCTCTGGTGGCCGTGGAAAGCTCCGGCGGGTCCTTGAAGGAGAAGAGAAAAAGGGTTTTTTCCTCTTGAATCCCGAAGGAACCAGAAGCGCTGCACCTTGCACCTCTCCAAAGCATGCGCTTGGGTGGGCTTCTTGTCCTGCGGTGCGCCTAGGCCGACTGAGGTGATTTTTCGTGTGCCTTGCTGCGCCCTACGCCTTAAGCGTGCCTAGGCACACTTTTTAAAACTAAGGTCCATAGCTCACATGCTTATGAACAGGCAAGCGGTTTTCCACTTGAACTTGTAGTCTTTGCAATTGCTCAAGAAAAAAAAAATACAATAGAAGGAATAATAATTCTAAAAGAAGGGAACAGGAGAGTTAGAAAAACATAGTTTACATGAAAAAGAAGACAAGATACTAGTGAAGCATTGACCCAGAGAAGTCATGGCACATTCAGTAGGTTATGGCAAGTTTATCCAAAAGTTACAACTTTAAACGTATGTTCCAAGTAACTTACTTGGCAATCACCAGCACCAACGCGGGCAAAAATGCAATCTCGAACAGAAATGCTAGCTTTCTCACAAGGAACAAAACAGCCAACTTGTGCCATAAGAATGATGACACCAACCTGAGAATCAACCAAAAAACATAAAAGGCAACATAATTATTTTATAATCGGATGCAAGGATGACATCTAACATGATGGAGCATAAAGTAACTCCCTTATTATCTAATTACATAAAATTGAATGAGAACTATGTAACTGTATCACCAAAATAGTACCTGGCGGATGAATGTTGATTTCCCACCCATATTAGGGCCAGTGATGATCTGGAACCAGCTCTTGTCTCTTACCTGTAACACATGAAAAATTAACAAGTATGAATCACTTCTGTTTGAAGACACTAGAAGACACTTTGAGCCCTGGATCACAGTAATACTCACAAGTCTACAATCATTTGGTATAAAATTAACCCAGTCTTGAGCCTCCACACAAGGATGTCTACTTCCTTCTAAAACAATATCTCCTACATCCTGTTACATTATTAAAATAACGATACTGTAAAGGAGTGGACCTTCTGAAACAAGAAATAAAAATACCTATCCAAGAACTGAGAAAAAAGGAAACAAGGAAATATGTACAGATGGAGTAATTTCTGGTCTTGTGTATGGGGTAGGGCAACTTGAAGCTAAATCTGCAAAACTGAGTAAGACATCCAATTCAGAGAGCAACTCAGCTAAGGGCTCAAACACCTGCAGCAAGAAACATAGCTCAGTAAGTGTTCTACAAAGAAAGAAGCAAAAAGATAGATAGGAGTATATATACCTCAGAGAAAGTTGCCGTAGTTTGAACCACTCGGTTAACAAGCTCTTTTTGACAATTCTTATACTCCTCAAGTACCTTTTGGTACTGGTCCCCCAACTTCTTAAGCTTTGTGTTAGTGAATTTCACCCCATCCTTTCGGGTTTCAAGGACAATAAACTGGGTGGAGAGCTTTTTCCTTATTTTGGGCTCTTCTTTCTTTGTAATTCTGAAAACATGTCCAAACTGTGTGCCCTTATCTAACTTTAATGCTTTGTCTACTGGGAGATCAAGATCAAAAGCTGTTTGTTTATGTAAATCGTGTATTTGGCGCTCTAGTGACTCCTGCTCATTTTTTAGAGCAGATAGTGCATCATCATAGCTAGGTGAAATCATGTATTCCCCATTTTCAAGTTGATCTAGGTCGACAGAAGTTTCAACAAGAGCAATGAACTTGTTCAAATGATCGTCACCAGTCAAGAGCTCAAAAGGATCCAAATACCTTTCCTTGATCAATGATGAAAACTGTCCACATTTTTCCAGGGCACTTTTAATGTGGGGAATTCTTATACTTGACTGCACCCAGAACATGAAACAAGGCAAACACGGATAATGAGTGGTATAACTCTAGTTTATGACCATTCAAGTAAAAAAAAAAGAGAAACGATATATGCTCTCAAACATACTGAACCGCATAATTCTAAAATTACTGTCAAAAGAGGCACAACCATTGAGCCAATAATAAGTAGAAATACTAAAAAATCATTTAATAAAACATGAACCAGCAAGATCTTAGTAACATCAGTCCTGACCAGATCTTTAACCAAAGAGATAACAGTTGAAACAAAGGAGTGTGATGGAGAACATTGACAACAATAATAGCATTTTTGTGCATGTAAAATGACTCCCTTGTTAAGGAGCCAATTCCTCTGCAGTAGCTGTACAATGGATATGCAGACATCTGTTACAGTGAAATATTAGGGGCTTAAACTCACCTGATAAAGCTTTACAATATGCTGCAAACCAGCTTTTCTTCTTTCAACATTTCGCATAAGTTGTACAATATCTGAAATTCTTCTTAGATGCTGTCTCAAATCTTGGCGAAGCTCAGTATCCTCGACAAATACTTGTACCAAATCGAGCCTTGAGTTTATCTCACTTACATCTAACAATGGCTGCTTTAGCCACATATGAAGCAACCGCTTACCCATCCCAGCAGTACAGGTTCTATTCATAAGACCAAACAAACTAAAATTTTTGTTTGCATCGGTTTTGCTTTCTAGGACATTCAATGCCCTCATTGCAGCGGAATCTAACCTCATGTAGCTGCCCAGGTTGTATCTCAAGATGCAATAATTTCCATAATTGCCTTCATCTGCTAGTAATTCTGCATAAGATAGTAAGGCTCCTAAAGCAGCAGGTGCAAATTCAAACCCAGAAACCAAGTCTCGAACTGGTTCAATGGAGCCTTTGACTAGGCTACCAAGATCCTGCACCAGATCCCTTGCTTTAAACTCAGTTTTGTTTCTCTGAGTTACCATAACACCACATCTGATCAAAGCATCGTTCAGAGTTTTACATTCACTGGACTTCTCAATCTCCATGGGCAAAAGGCACTCCTTGCAACCAAGAGCAACCAAAGCTGACTCCACATTAGTAAACTGACTATCATCAAGAAACTCAGCCAAACCAAGTACTCTCTTTGTTAAATCAACATAACCAAACCCAACAGTGCAACCATTTTCACGAAAGCTAGGAAGCAGTGCAACAATAACAGGTGTGTCCTGCATCTCATTGTTGGCAAAGAGAACATCTTCAAAACTGCTCAGATTCCCAGGGCTGGCACTTTTCACCAACCTCCAATTGGAGCCACTACCTTCGTAGAGTTCCAGAGTATGGTCTGTCCTCTCCAGGAGAAGATCACGGGTGATTGTTTCAAACATATTTTTATTAACACTTACGCTTGAAAGGCCATTAGAACCACTACCAAGTTGCCGGAGTGCAGTAGTGGTACGATAATATGTCTTAGCAATAAAGGTTGCATTTTCACCATGAGCAGTATAATAATCCTGTATATTCAGAGAAAATTATTTGGAAATATGGTGCACACAAGGAAATAAATAAATAAAAACTAGCATTATATAACAGAATGAATTTATAGAAGTTTTAGAAACCTAATAAATACACACATATAAGAATGCATTAATGTCTACTTGTGTTGTATTTTTTTTTTTTGATAAGAATAGAAGGCCTCGTTAAAAAACCCCTTCTTACCTGTCCGCACCCCAGAGATGAGGGGCAGACAAGCAGCGGAAGGAGGAAAAGAGTGCCTCAAGTTTTATTTAACTAAAGATCAGTACATGAAATTACAAGCAGTCAGCTATTATGCCCCTTACTAAAGTAGCACCCACTCTCAAATGAACCTAGGCTCTCATCACCCGATCCCTTTTTTAGCCAATTCATCAGCTTTACAATTAGCATTCCTAGCAACCAGACAACACATAACATTCCTATCTAGTACCAGGGATTGAATTTCCCTTTTTTAGCCACTTGTGTTGTATTTTTACAGGCAGCATTGGACATTTACAAATTCTTATTAAGATGAAGGTCAGAAAAGATGGACGAGTAAAAGGGAAAAGTACTTAAAAAATGGGTAATTAGGGATAGGGCAGTGCAAATAGTAAATATAGTATAACATGAATAAATAGATTTGAAATATATTTCCCAAACGGCCTATCTTGCTGGGTTCATTGTTCAAAAATTTCACTTTTCCCCCTGATCTGCAGTAACGTACACATACATTACATATATATATATATATAGTAATTTCCTGAAGAACAGTTACATGCATACCAAATTTCTTCTAAGACACCTCTGGTAGTTGCATTCCATAATTCCATTTCTTTTTTATGTACTAAGAAATAAAATTATTTAATTCCAAAGACAACATAACTGGCAAATCTTAATGATAGCTGGAAATAAGCACCCAGTTCTCAAAAGTAAATTATTCAATAGATAATCATAACTAAAGTAAAGACTGTCAATATATTGAACTGAAAGCATGAACTAACCCGGCGATCAAAAAACCGAACAACCCTTGGATCCTGTAAAGACCAAGTGATCAGAGAAAGGAAAAGTAGTTCAAATTAACTGCTATTTTTCAAACTATATAGGTATTACTATTAAGTATTTACCATTCCCCCACCCCACAGAAAAAAAAACGTTCTTGTCTGGCTTCATTATATAAGTAAATAAACATTTTTCAGAAAAACAAAAAAAAACCCTAGATTTCATATTCTAAATTCCCAATAGATATAGAAAGAAAAGAGGACTTACATCCGGTAGAGTTTTGAAGAATGAGAGAAACCCTTGAGCCTGCTTAGCGTCTGTTAACAGTAAACCAAACAAAAATCAGAAAGAAAGAAAAAAAGGAACACGTTATATCAACCAAAAATTTCTTTTTAAGAACTTTCTAACTGATAAAAAAAAGAGTGATTAGGTACCTAGTTTGAGCTCTGGAAGACTGTTTTGTCCGCCAAAATTCTCATCCATTGTTGAGACACCTCGCTGAAAGACAAGAAGAAAAAAAGGGGGGAGGGGGAGGGGGGGTTGCTACTTTTCAGCTTCAGAAAAATGAAACTAAAACCTTTCCGTAATCTGTAGGGGGAAACCCCCTAAAATTATGCGCCTTTTGTGGCGGGAAAGGAGTTGGCGGGATTTTGGGAAGGTGGCGCGTCTTCTCCACTCTCCAAAATACTCTCAACGATTCTTATAGGTCAAATTCATGGGCTCCATATTTGTTGCTTGAAGGTGTGGATCAAGCAGGTCTAAGCTTGGGCCAAGTTCTAAACACAAATGATATCATTTCCTGGAGATTCAAATTGCACCAAGAATTGGGTCGGATGGGCACGGGTCGGGTTTTTGACCCACCCGAATCTGACCCGAAACTAATAATCCTAAAATCGAACCCGACTCAATTTTATTTTTTAAAAGACTCGATCTGACCCGAAAATAAATATCATAAACCCGACCCGATCTATAGGAAAAAATTAATTTTAGAGAATTAATTGTAAAAAAAATTAAGAGAAACTATTATAAAAATAATAATTTTAAGGACTAAAATGTAAATAAAAAATAATTTTAAAGACCTAATTATAAAAAATATATAAAGAGAGAGTATTATTACAAATATCCTTAAAATTAAAAAAATTACACTATTAGTCGCAGGGTCGGGTCGGGTCAGATATTTTCACCATAAAATTTAAACTCGACCCAACTCGAACCTAATTTTTTTTATAAAAATACTCGACCCGATCGAACCAAGTCGGGTCCAAACCCGTCAAGCCCCCGGGTGAAATGCCCATCCATACCTCTTTAACTTGAGTGAGAATGCACAAACTAGCGGGGCCGAAATTAGAATTCCCTTTTTACAATGGAATTTGAATTACAATCTTTTAAAAATATATATAAATTTTATTTAGTTATTATTTAATACATTGGTTGCGTAAAAGAATTATTTAGAAACACGTGGGTCTGGGTAAATTGAGTTGCAAACTGAGTCATAAATTAAAAAAATTATTAGATAAATTCGGCTTATCACGTAACGTCTGTAAAATCTCACTAACTCAACGTGCGGCCTTAACTCGGTTTCTGAAACTTTTACGACTAAGTAAGCCTGAAACGATCAAGCACAAAAGCTTAAATCCTTGCGAAAACAAAAACGAACATCGGAAAGAGAAAATGACAAGCAAAAAAAAAAAAGAAATGTTTGAGAATGCTAGTTGTATTTCACAATGATGGAGTGATTAAATGAGGAGGGGCTAACCTCTATTTATACTTGAGGCCTCATACATCCAACGACTTAAATTGAATAACATCAACGGCTATGATTGCTTCTAAATCTCTAACATTCCTAAAATTTGTAGTACCACTTAGGGTTGGGCAAAAATATCTGACCCGACGACCCAAACCTAAAATTTTCGGGTAATTTTCGCAAAAATATTACTTGATCCGGCAATTTTCCCAGGATACGGACCGAAAGTTTTCCCTTACCAAGTACCCGACCCAATAAAATTTAATACATATTTTTATATTTAAAATTATATTTTTATTTTATGTTTCTTAATATTTTTACTCTAAAATTAAGTTTAAATCCCTAAATTTTTTTATGTTTGTATTATATTCTTTTAAGTTTTAAGTTTAATTTTTTTAAAAATATTTTTGTGTTTAACATGTGATTTTTTTTAATTTTAGAATTAAAAAAATAAAAAATAAAAATCAGGTACCCGATACCCAATTACCCAGGTACTCGAATTTTACGGGTACCTGAGATCGAGTACCCAAATATAATGGACCGGGACACGAGTCGCTTAATGAGGTACCCGAATGAACCGGTTACCCGACAATGCCCACCCCTAGTACCAACCAATAAAGTCTATTAAGGTAAATTTTCACTTTTTTCTTACATGTCAATAAAAATGGGTGATTATTTGAATTTTTTTTGGAGCTTCACTCTCTACCTAAAACGACATAGTTTAGGAGTTGTATATAAACACCCATATTATTCTCTCTCTCCCATCTTTCCTTCTTCCTTCTCTTTATCGAATTCTTTTCTCTCAAACATCTCTAGAATCTGATCGTCAACTGTCGTCAGTCGACCGTTGATCACCGATTACCGCCACGCCAGCTGCGGCCGCCAGCGGTGACTGAAACCCAAACTTTGCAGACTTCACCTTTTTACGCCCTCATCGCCTCCGTTTCCCCAAAATCCAGTATGATCGTTTGCTTCCGCTGCTAATGCTATATAATTCTTATTCCATGGTAATGTATGAAAAATATTAACAACGATGTTAATTAGTTTTCAAGCAAATAATTAATTACTTTCCTCTGTACAAGTTACAATTACAACACTTGGAATTTAGAAGTCTCTATTCTTGAAGAATTTATTTATGTAGCAAATAAACAATTTCTTTTTATTACGTAATCTTCTCTCCAACTAAATAAATTAATTATTTTTCTTATTTGGGATTGTTATACAAACTAATTACGCGACCATTTTCACACCATGACCACATTCCATGGCAGACTGGACCTTCTCATCGGCGCTCGTGTCACATATCCTTTTCCCCGGCTGGTCAACCCCGTCGGACCTTACTGCACCGTGCATGCCATTTACGTAACGATACGTCCAAGA
The DNA here is from genome assembly GCA_958450335.1 of Hibiscus tridactylites. Classification (NCBI taxonomy): domain Eukaryota; kingdom Viridiplantae; phylum Streptophyta; class Magnoliopsida; order Malvales; family Malvaceae; genus Hibiscus; species Hibiscus tridactylites. The sequence continues at coordinate 7,061,173 of OY288283.1, forward strand.
TAACCCCGCCACCGTAACAACTCCGAAGCTGCACGCCGACAAGAACCCAGCGATGCTGACAAACAGCACGGCGCCAATCGGGAACCACACAGGGCTAGAAACCAAGATCAGCGGCATGAAGAAGATGCAGCCAAGAATGGCGGCGGTGGCGGTGATGCCGGTGAGGACTATGAGAATGGAGGCGAAAAGGAAGAGGGTGAAGAGACCGAGAAGTTGAGCAGAGTCGGGTGCGTAGGTTTTGATTCTCTGTAGGAAAGTAATGGGCTGGGGTCTCCGGTGGCTTGGGCGAGACACAGCCATGGTTGGGAGGTTGAAGGAGAAAGGGTGAAAGAAAAGGAAATAGAGGAAGAAGGAGAAAGAGTAGGGTCGGGGTTGAGAAATGAATGGAGACCATTGACCTTTTCTTTATATGGATGGTTTAACAGTTAAGTGATCAAAATGAAAGTTTTTCATTTTTGGGTGATCAAAATGCAAATAATCCAAAAGTTGAGTGACAATTGATATAGTTTAACCTAAAAATAAGTGGTGCTGACGGAATAGGTGATGATATGATGAAGTAAGAAAGATGAGGGAGAGATACTATACTACTAACAAACAGTAGGGACCTAAACAATATAAAGAGAAAGCTGAGGCCCCACACATCAAGTGGACCCAGTGCCAAGTTTAGGTCTCAGGCTTCTTTCAAAAATCTGTGGGGTCCAAATATTTTTAATCCAACTCTCATCCTTTCTGCGCGTCATCACACGCTCCGAGTTATTTTCCCTATTAAGTTATATTTCATTCGAAATGAATAAATTTTTAATTTTGTTGTAATGTAGACGAATGATTCGGTGAAAAAAAAGAATGATTTTTATTTTATAAAATTTAGATTCGAACACCTGTATATACATTATGTGTGCATTACCAAAGTGTTAAAAATATATAAATAAATATTACCATATATATATATATAATCACACTTAGTATTGTGTAATAAATTTCCAAGAAAAAGAAAAAGAGAGGGGAGCCTCATTTTCTTGTCGTGATCACAATGCAAGTAGCATGATTTTCTTACAAGGATTTTAATTGTAATTCTTGATTATAGACCGCTGATAATATATTTTAAAATAAATGGTTAGATAATATTTGTGAATTTTAAAGTTGTACATTATTATTGTTTTGGTATACGTAGAATTAGTTGGTTCAATTTGTCCTTAATTTTTTGTGGGTAAGGTATGTCATCCCACTCCATTCTTTCATCACAAAATGTAATGTGACATTTTAGGAATGTGCATCTAGAATGTCACGTGGATCTTAATATATATTAAATTTGAAAATTTTTAAAAATAAAAAATCTTTTAAAATCTAAAAATGGAGAATTTTTTAGGGTCAAACTGAATTAAAAAAATTCTTCAGATTCAAAGTGATAATGGGGTACAACTTTAAAGACCAAAATATTATTTAATCGTTAATAGGCTTGTAAACGAATCGAACGAACAAGAACGAGGTATGTTTATGTCCGTTCGTTTAATTTTAACCAAACAAATGAACGAACACGAACATAATTCTTTGTTCATGTTTGTTGGTTAAAGAATGTAGTTTGTTCGTATTCGCTTGTTAAAATGGTAAACAAACAGAAACGAACGAACATAAAATGACATATGTGAATAAATTTAAACAAACATATGTGAATAAATTTAATTTTTTTAAATATAATATTTTTGTTATGAAAAATAATACATACAAATAGATATATGTGAATAAATTTAAATGAACATAAATGAAGAATTATTAAACATTCACGAACATAAATGAGCGAACGAGCCATTTGTTCGTGTTCGTTCATTTAATTAAACCAATAAAAAATATTATTCATTTTTCGTTCGCTTAATAAATAAACGAGCATAAATAAACTTATCATCAAACGGTTAGATCGTTTACGACCCTAACCATTAAAGAATAATTTCATTGAGCCGAATAAAACTATGCATACAACAAAACTCTTGCATTAAATAATTAACACTACCACATTCATTTTGAACGTGAAACCTTCATTAAGCGTGATAGTTGATACAAGCATTTTAGTTGCAAATCTTGGGGGCAGTGAGACACACGTGCACCATAAGAAAGTGAGGTAGCCCACACCTTGCAAATTAACATGATTTACCCCAAAATAAAGTGAAATTTAGTGGTATATATATATATATATATAGGTGGGTGAGTGGGGCTTTGGGGCATTGTTGGAGTGTTCACCAGTAGCTCAAAGTGATGGGAAGGCAGCCTTGTTGCGACAAGCTTGATGTTAAGAAGGGGCCTTGGACCGCCGAGGAAGACAAAAAACTTATCAATTTCATTCTCACTCACGGCCAGTGCTGCTGGCGTAGCGTCCCCAAGCTCGCCGGCCTCCGCCGCTGCGGCAAAAGCTGCCGACTCCGCTGGACCAATTACCTCCGCCCCGACTTGAAGCGAGGCCTCCTCAATGAAGATGAAGAGCAGCTTGTTATTGATCTCCATGCCCGTCTTGGCAATAGGTTGGTTGTTCATCACATTTTAATTTACATTTTTTCTATTCATTGGACCTCAATTATTTTAATACAAGAAAATGTAGTGAAAAAAGAGCCTATGTATTAGTATTATGAAATGTTATTTTTTATTAACATGGTAGTTATGCTTTGATAATTTCATTATCTTTAGGTGGTCCAAAATTGCAGCAAGGTTGCCCGGAAGAACCGATAACGAGATCAAGAATCACTGGAACACACACATTAAGAAGAAGCTTATTAAGATGGGGATCGATCCCGTCACACATGAGCCTCTTCAAAAACCGGACACCCCGCACGAGGCGACCAACGAAGCCGTTAATGGTCATCACCCGAATCTTGATGCTTTTCAACTAGAGCTCCCCAAAGACTGTGCTGCTGAATTTAGTCCTCCCACCGAGAATTCCTCGACCGATGAATCAGGGTCGACGTCGGAGTCGGGCAACGAGGAGGATCCGTCGATGAACTTGGTATGGTCCGAGGCGTTCCTCGATGACATGTCGTGGAACTTCGGTGGCTCGGATTCCAAGGGAGAATATGGTGAATTGGGGTTCTCTTCATCCGAGGAAAGCACCTTTTCGTGGTTGTTGGAGAATCGGAATATCATAGACGATCGTCGGAACTTCGGATTCGGCGGGTTCGGTGAGATTGACATCAATTCCCTTGACATGGGTGGCAAATTTTAGCATGCACCTAATACGAGTCATGTAAGAAAAGAAGCCAAAAAAAAGGGCACCAATTAAGTCTTCATTACTGAACTCCTTAAGCTTCATTCCACTTACTGTTAATCCTTTGGTTAGGATTGAAGAACAAAGGAGACAAAATAAGTTGGTATTTAAAATTAAAATACCAGTTTTAAACCAAAACTTTAACTTTATCACTCTTGTTTTTATCTAAATAAACTTTAACTCAAAGAACATTCTATAAATTTTAGGACATGAGTTCTAGTTCTACTGTGAACGTAATTTAATGGTTATTAAGAATTCAATTAATTACTCTATAGATTTTATTTAAAAAGGAGTGGGGCAATCCCAGCAACATCATGAATGAATAATGATTTTTAAGATGGGAATAGGGCTAGTGGCTTTATGGCAAAGATAATTGGTAAGTGGGTATGGTGTCACTTTTGCCAAAAAAGCAAGGATACTTTGCAATCTCTTCTACCTTTTTAGTTTTATATTATATATTGAGGAACTATATTTTTATTATTATAATTATAATTTAAGGCATGGGATTTGGGTGTTTAGTATGTAACTTATTATATATGAAAATTTTATGCCACTTTTTGGTGATTTTATTTATACTCTCACGCTTAAAATTAAATTTAGGATTTCAGGTCAGGGTTTAGGGTTAGAGTTTAAGGGATTTAGGGTATAGTGTATTTTTTAAGGTATAAAATGTAGGGTTTAGGATTTAGAATTTAAGTTTAAAGTTTAAAATTTTAATTTTGTAGTGTATTATAGTATTATAACATAAGTATGGGTACATAAAAGGGGAGAGGATTTTCACCCCTTGTCATGGCCTTGAGGGTTTCTTGCTAATTGCATTAGAGAATAGAAAGAAATGGCATTTGGCTTTATTTGAATTCGTCGTTGTCCTTGTCATTATTATTTCATTCTAAATTCACTATAAAACAAACATTAATAAATTTATGAATTTAAAAAATAATTATGAATGCCACATTTTGTATATTATCCTCCAATTTCCATTATTTTTTAAATTCATATTCATGGAGGAAGGAACTAAGATGAAAGATTAGAGGATAAATATAAATAATAATAAAATACGGGTTATTAAAAATTAAATATTGGAGAGTAGGGTCTAATTTGTCTAATTTCAAATTTAACGAGGACTTAAGTAATATTAACAATAAAAAAATTGACCAAGGCTTAATTTATCTTATTTTAAATTTGACAAAGACTTAGAAAAACTAAGAGGTCAAGACTTAATTGTCTAGTTTCAAAACTAATAAAAAATTAAAATGTAAATGTACCTAAAATTTTGGAGGACCAAACTGTATATGCCCAGTTCTTGCATATTCTCAAACGTTAACTTATTTAATTTTAGGTATAATGCGGAAAAATGTTCTAAAGGTTTGGTTGAATAATTATTTTGGCCCATATTTTTTTAAGCATTTTAACTCTTAACATTTCATTTTGGGTCAAAACAGCCCATCCGTTGATGAAAATGTTAGTCAACTAACATTAAATGGCTTAAAATGCACGTTGACATAACAATATCATATAGAGAAATGTACCGACTTTACAAATTGACACATCAGTCAAAAATAATTTTATAAAAAAATATTATTCTAATGACGTGTTATTTTGTCAAGTTATTTAAAGCTGTTTATCGTTAGTTGACCAACAATTTTCATCCACATAAGACTATTTTGACCCAAAATGAAACATTGAGAGTTAAAATACTTCAAAAACGAATATGAGCCAAAATGACTATTCATTCAAACGTTGACATTTTTCATTTTGGTTGAATTTAGGCCGGCAACGACAACAACTTTAGGGATGTTTGTCGACTGCAGGTTACTCATTTTTATTTGTTTGTTTTGTTCTTTTGATTTTCAGTCTTTTAGTTCAATAAATTTATCTTCAAGACACGCTTTTTTCTACCGTTTGGTACGTTTTTTTTTGCTTTTTAGCACGCTTTTCTGCCTCTTGGCACGTTTTTTTGTTATTTGTTTTTTTATCAGGATTGGATCTGACGTCGCCACGACTGATCAAGATGGCGCTCATTTCATTATGTTGTTGATCCCCTTGTCTCGGGCCCTTGAATCGGATTCGGATACACAATTACATCTACCGTTTATTCGCGAATGAGTTGTGGTGATGACCTTATTGTCAACGTACGTTCATTGTAATATGCATTTGTTAATGTTGTTTGTTGATGGTTTTACCCATCATCGTCGATTTGGGGATGTTTGTATACGTCTTTTGTTTCGAGTCATTGGATTAGGTTCTTACATGTTGCTTGTATGATCCTCTTATGATCTAGTTCTGAGTTTGTGTTTAGATTTAGGTGTTTGTTTACTTAGTAGTAAACTTTCATTGTAATTTCGAATATTTCCTCGTTTAATAAAATTAGTGAATTTAATTTCAAAAAAATATATATATCAACCCTTAGTTGATTGAGTTCAGTTCAGTTTACAAGTCACTTGCATAATAAATAAAATAACATAGGATCAAACATGTTTAAGTGTAGAGTGGGGAGAAAATTGTCTAGTACAGACGACATATAAATTGTATGCTAAAAAACAAATCAATTGTTGAATGTACGTGGTCTCTGGTGAAGTAACTGCATCCTCATCTGGAAAAAAAATTATTTTAAATTTCGTTCTTAAATTTTTAAAATCTGATCAACTTCTAATTAAAAAAATAAATATTACATTTTCCCACTAACCTAACTTCACCCTTATATTTATATTTTTTTGGCAATCAGTTTCAATTATCATTGAATATCATGAATATGTACATGAATATGGCCGGTTAAACATCACCACTCCACAATAATTAAAAATTAATTAATAATCGTCAAAATTCTCCACCCTGTATTTAACAGTGAAGTTGAAATGATCTTACTTAGAACTTAATTCATGTGACATTTACATTGATAAATGATAATTATCAATGATGTCAATAATCAAGTATGATTTCGACTTCTTAATTGTTTAATTGACGCGACCATGTATATAAGTAATATATAATTCACTTCAAACAATTTGTCACCCTATACCAAACTATGTCTCCATCACCATCATACTTTTTTAGTTGTTCTCTAAGTTCTTATGATTTTATTTTGATTAATTCGAACCAATATGTATCGAACATCTAGTTTTAGTAGATAAATTATTCAACAAAAATTTTCTGCATATATAAGACATCGAACTCGAGACATACTTAAGCGATACTAAGCTACTTACCACTTGGATCAACCCTCATCAGTCATATCATCATAGTTAACCAAGTTTTTTTTGTCATTTAAAAAGAAATACAGTGAAAAAAAAACTCATAATTAAGGTAGAACGGCGTTTTTGGGCCCTCAACTTTATCGGTTTAATCATTATAGCCTTTAAACTTTTATTATGTTGCTTTTGCCCTTAATTGTTATTTTTTTGTTAAATTTATCCAAATATGACGAACAATAAAGCTGTCATTCTTATTGAAATATTTTTTGGAAAACTACATATATAGTACCTTAATTATGCATGTATTAATATTTTGGTATCTCAATTATTATTTTTGGTAAAATAGTACTTGACATTACATTTTTGTTCTGTTTTAGTACCTTCACCTTTAAAATTAACGGAAATGAATAACAAGTTTAGCCCAAATATTTATACAATCTATCAATTTAGTCTAAAATTTTATCAATTTTAATATTATTTTAATTTTTGGATTAAGATTGTAAATTTTTCATTTTTCTTCTTCTTCCAGTCGAACATTTTTTTTGGGTTTTGAGTTTAAAAAACACGCTAGGGACAATCAAAACTTTAGGATTTGCGATTCAATGGGGGCTAATGATGCTTTACCCCAAAATTAAGATGATGTTTTGAATTGATTAATTTTGGACTAAATTGATATATATATATAAGTGTTTTAGACTAAAACTGTGATTATATAAAGCCACGTCATCATTTCTGTTATTTTTTAACGGTCTGGGTATCGAAATAGAACAAAAATGTAACGTTCGGTCTCAATGGTAAAGGATGATGTAATTCATCCAGGTGACCTGGGTTCGAGCACCAGTTCTGCACGGTGCGTGTGCCTTATTATAAAAGACTAAAAAAGTTGAACATATGCTACCCTTTATCACACTAACATATTCAAAAAAAATATTGTCGTTGAATATTTTTGTCATATCATAAAAAAATTAGAAAAAATAACCAATTTATCCTACTGAAATACTGCTATCAACTTTATTTTTAACAAATTTTAATAAATTTTTGAATTTTTCATAACGTAAGAAAAATAATAATTATATTAAGGATTTATATTCAATACACATACAGTAGAAACAAAAAAAATTCACTAACAGTTTATATGTATATTTCAAATAAAGACAAAATGCTTACAGTTATATCACGTTTAAGTCAATTTAATTAATTTATATATGAGATAATTAGTAAACAAGTGGTTAAAAGCTCTCAGTTGACACTTCTCGTCCCCTAAATTGTAGGTTCTAAACTCAGTAAGAACAAATTTTTCTTTCCTTTTCTCTTAAGTACGAATTATTAAAAAAATCGAAATATACTAAGAAAAAGAGAATTCTACGAGTATAACCCAATCATCAACATTGAAAACACAGATTAATATTAAATATAATTAACGATATAAATATTCAAGCATTGTGTGCTTGAAGAGGTAAAAAAATAAGCACAAGACTCGTTGAATCGTTTTAATTTAATTTTTGTTCTAAGTTATTATAAGAGTAAACTAGATTATGTATCATTAAATTATGCTCAAATGATTGTTTTAGTCATTAACTTTCAAAAATTACAGGATTATTAATTTTTTTAACAATTACATATTGTCATGACATGATGTAAACGTGTTAAAAGTAAATTATTTATAATATAATTTGTTAATGAATAAGTCACTATTTTTATATCTTAAAATCTTTCTTTTTCTTCTTTTTTAGCGTGGGACTAATATCTCGTCTCTTTGGAAGGTGACATTCTCTCCCACTCAACCTCATGACGATTTCGTCACACATCACGCCTCGTCATAATTGTTCACTTTATCTACCCCACCTCTGGAGTGCTCGACATGCATTACCCTATTTCTAAATAATGTGTAAGATAAAATGTACAATGACATCGTTTTTATATCACAAAATATACATTTTTCATTCCAACTGTTTTTTTAGGGCATGACAATAACATGTCGATATTATGATACTAGTATATGAAATGGACTATAATTGATGTTGTGTATGAAATAATTATATTACAAAACCGAGTGTTATTTAGGCCCAATGTAAGAAATGTAGTGTCTTAATATAATGCATTCATTGCTACATTTATAAAGAAAAGTAAAGAGGCTATGAACGCTAAAAAGTCAATTTAATGATCTAAATTTCGGTGTTGCCCCATAACAAATAACCTTAGTTCATTAAGATTTTAATGATTAAAATTAGTAAAATGACTTAATTATGTAATTTTTTTAATTCGATGATTGAACTGATTTAATTTGTCATTACATGATTTAGTTTTTTTTATCAGCCATTACATGATTTAGTTGACTGAAAAGAAATGCTTAAATTATTATGGGAAGACGATATAGTGGTCAGAGCACGCTCATCTGCTCTACTCTTTTTCCCTTAGGTCTTAAGCTCAAGACCCCTCTCTCCCTCTAGATAGAACTTAGAAGTAGAATAGTTTTTTTTTTTTAAAAAAAAAAGGGGGCTTAGAGCGGCAAATAAGTGTTTAAACTATACAATTTTTTCTTCAGATAGGTGCTTAAAGTATTTTTCGGGCCAAATAGTGTCCGACGTTTTCAACGTTACTCAAATAGGTGCTCGCCGTCAACCTCCGTTAATCTTCATCGTTAATTTTCGTCGCTGGAAATCGATCGACGCTGTGCTAAACACCTAAATTGTCGAAAGGTTCATTCGAATAATTCGCGACGAACATTAACGGGCGATGAATGGAGAGTAGGTCGTTCGGCAAGAGGAGAGTGCTTCAGTCCGTCGCCGGAAACGCAACCAACGCCGGTGGTAGTGGCCGAATTTGGGGTTAAGGATTTGGGGACTATTTTGAGATTATTTGAAAATTTTAGGATATTTTAAAATTTCTGATTTATTGGTTAAAAATAAAATAAAAATGTTTAATACTATTACATGTCATGTTTTTATTGGTTAACGTAACTTTTTTTAATAGACAGTCACGGCGGGCACTTATTTGAGTAACTTTAAAAACGTTAGGCACCTATTTAGCTCGAAAAATACTTTAAGCACCCATATGAAAGAAAGAGTATACTTTGGGAAGCCGAAAAAAATTCAGAAACTAAATTAATTTTTTTCCTTCAAAAGTATAAGGACTTTTTAAGCTCTCAAGCCATTGATTACTCATTCAACATTAAAAACATTTTGAACTTTTAAAATTACTAACTCAAAACAATCGATCGGACGGATCTAAACGGTAATTATCACATCGAGTCTATCCCCAATGACCTAAATTTCCTTTTTTTCTGGCATTGCTTATGCATTTTCCATTAGATTCACAAAAGTTTTCCAACATTTTATAGTGTCAATGATTGATAAAGTTTTCCCAAGGCAAGTGGAATGCTGAATCACATTAATGTGCTGTATTTTAATTGGGGTGCTATTCATATGTCCCTTAAAACGCTCAAGTAATGAAATGCTTACTTGCTTAGTGCTTCACTCCCAAAAGCATGCAAATTGAGCCATGATTGCTACTCTGAAAGAACATCTCTTCCCTGCTTGGCCTCTAATGTAGATAACAATGAAATATAGCAGCATAAGCTTATGAATCTTTCATTAATAATCTAACGAAAAATGCGTAAAATTATACATACAAGAAAAGGTGAAACGTTAAGGAAACTAAAGGTAAGATGATGGGCGGTATTGGCATGCGGTGTGGGGAGCCGGAGGATACCGAAAGGGGACTGCATGTGAAGCCGGAACCTTATGACAGGCTTCTGCAGTTCATGTGTTCAGTCAGCTGATTACAATGCACCCTTTGTAGCAAATGTCAGCAGGTAGTTGCCGTCAGGAAAAATCAACTGCTCCGCTTTCGGCTGGAGTCCATGTTGAGCCACGTGAGCGTCGTCCTGAACTTCTCAGGGAAAATAAATTTTGTTCATCAAGGGATCGTAGATGAAAGACGATTGCATCAGAGATGAGACTTACACATGAGAGAACAGATGAACAAATATGGGATTGCATATACACATTTGCTAAACCAGTTATGGCTCAGAGGGTTTGGGGGCTTCTGCTGATTCCTTAGCGTTCTTTACAACCAGATCATAGTTGATGGAAGCCAACTGAGACAAATTCTGTTTAAAAAAAAAACTCCAGTAAATTCTACAAGTATGACTGCAACATTGTGATAAGAGCGCGAAAGACGTTTAAACAAAAAGATATTAGTAATGTATCATCTTTTCCACAAAGAAAACTATTTTCCCCGGTGCCTGAGGATAATTCAGATTCCCACTTGCACCAATATGATAAAAAATGAGATTAGAATTTGTCAATAATCTATTTCATATAAAGGAAACTGTATATTGAGTAATGGTGGCCATTCTCACCTTATACGAGAAATTACTAAATGAGTACTTCACTGCAGGGGCACCGAAATCCGTCAAACTGCCACATTCGTCTCCCTGGTTCATAGGCATAAGAACTCTCAGAACGAAAATGGTTCATATTTGGCAGGTTCCAATAAAATATCAGATCTGCACAATCTTAAGATGGATATAGTAATCATGATTCATGACTCAAAAGAATTATTCAGTCCTCTCTAGAGACACCAATATATAGTCTTTGTTGACTGTTTATATATGGAGCCTTTTTCTTCATCTAAATATATGATCAATGTAATATCTTCATTCAAATAAAGCCCTATAAACTTTTGAAACGATATAGAACTAAGAAGTTGCCTCCTTAAATTGCTGTGTAGCAGAGGCATCATTCACTATAAACAGAAAAAAATAGAAAAGAATGTTAAAATTTGCTCATACATCTTCATCTTGCATGTTGCTGAGTGACCCGCTGCTGCCGGTGTCAGTCAAGTCATCTAAGTCACTACTTCCATGAACTTGTTCATCTTCTGCGTATCGGCTCATAAAGTAACTAGTGTCATGTGCTTCAGTTGATGGTATGAACATAGCCTGCATCGCAGCAAGGAAATCTCACTAAGTGCTACAAATATTTTAACCCCTAATCCTCTTTTACTTATTCTTCGATTGAATTTGTTTTAAAGATAAATGGCATTAAAGACCTTTTGTCTTGCAAGTGTACTCCAATTAATATCCTTGAAGAAAGCATGTTGCTTCACCTATCAGAAATATTCAATTAGCTGTTAACATCCTTTTGACGCGTAAAGAAGTCCCTGCGAAGGGCTCTAAGCAAATTACCTCACTGGCTCCTGTGGCTCCTAGCCTTTGAAATGGATTGTCTGTTAACAGTCTGAAAGGGAGCAAAACAAAGGTTTAAGCATAAGGAAATGTTTTCCACAATTCCTCATCCCACAAAAGGGATGAAAGGGCCCCAATGGCCAGTTAATACTATAACTAACCTCGGGGTCAATATTGTTCTGATGGATGCCATTGACTATTTTTCATGATCGATTAATTGTTCCATCTAAGGATGGAGCCTTATCTTTATTGTTCTGATGAATTCAGTCATAATACATTCAACAGACGTTTCTAATCACCAACTAGGGAAGGTTATAGATACTCCATTCAGTTTGCAGTCATGCTCTTTGACAGATGCTTATGTATTGAAGGTTATTTACTAGTCCACTACTTGTCTCATGATCATGTAATGAGAATTATATTAACACCAAAACTACTGCAGGAAAGAATGGTCTACACTGAATTTGGCCATATATAAAATCAAAAGGTAAATATCCATAAATTTCAGAATTCTTTGTTTGTAAAGCTTACTTGTCAATCAGATCATATGCTTCGTACGACATCTCTTCTGGTATCTTAGGCCAGGGTATATTTCTATTCATTATGTTGTCAAAAATTAGCTGCAATCATCAAGACAAAATAGTAATAATGTCAAGCTACAACCACTATCAATCATATAACATTAAGAATGAAAAAAAAAATCCAATGTTCAAAGGATTCTATTTGAATTGAAGGATGCCAAAATCTTGAGTTAATCCTAGCAATCTTATCCAATGGTTATATTGGAGATAAGAAAACGTAGAAATCCAGCTTTGCACAAGACTGTATTAAGTGGAAGTGATGTTTAAAAAAAAGGTTTTAAATTATATAAAGAAAAGAATATTCATTGCAAAATGAGTCGCCGGATTTCCTAAGGTTCTTCTTACTTATCCATGTATGAAGCGAATTTGTGGATCTACCGTCTATAGTCTCACAGTACTTCTTGACAAATAACAAAATTGTTTGCTAAAATATTTTAGCATCCTATACTACAAGCTTTATGAGACATCAAATTAACCTAGATATTAGAGCCTATCACAAATTGAAAATAAATAAAACAAGTGAGGCAGTGATAGGATGGCTTCAGAGTTCCTTTTCACTATTTTCCTTTTGAAACTTTGGCTTAGTGGTAAAATGTGTCTTAAGAGTATGTTTAATCATGGCTAAAAACCAAAGTATTGGTTTCCACACCAATTATTTTTATCCCAGCATGCCAGTATGCTTAATTCTCTATATATGTATCCTTGCTTCAAAGGTTAGCATATCATCTTAGTTAAATCACCTGTTCACCATATATTCATGTTACATAAATTAATTTGGTACTTAGAGAGAAGTACATGAGCAGTGAATTAAGATAGAATGACCCACTGTAACATGAATGTACCGTGAAATAGACAAACACTGGCTCAAATTTCATGAATTTTTTTCAATACCTCCTAAAATGAATGATCTGATTGAAAGGGGAACACAAATTCATACACGCCTACATACACACATAAATACTTAACTATCATCCAAAATCATTTGTGTGACCTACCTGTGGGGTTTCAGCATTGAATGGAGGAAGCCCTACAAGTAGCTCAAAAAGAATAATACCTACAGACCACCAGTCAGCAGTTGAACCTACGAATAAAATGGAGTAAGAACAAAAGATAACCAAGATCAAGAAAAAATGAAACTCTAAACTTCATAATGCATGTGTCATCTGATTCGTAAATAGGAGCTGACCATGTCCCATTCCAAGAAGTATTTCAGGTGCTAAATAGTCGGGAGTGCCAACAACTGAATGCTTTTGACGCCGTTCTCTCTTTGGTGAAATTTGTTCTTTGGGTTCATCATCTTCCATAAATCCAGTACTGCTAAATGATTGACCTGATAAATCATCTGTACTGTTGATAAGACCAACCTTTGAGAGCCCAAAATCTGTCAACTGTAACAGAAGGAATTAAAGCTTCGTGAGGAGTGATGCGTAGTTTTCTCATGGCAGCATCAAAATTACAATAGCTCAACAACATTGCAGGAAAAAATATTGCATAGTCTAACTTTGTGTAGAAACGGTTTTATGATAAATAAAATCAAATATAATGACCTTGATGTGCCCATCTTGACCAATCAACAAGTTGTCTGGCTTCAGGTCCCTATGAATAACATTTAAAGAATGCAAATACTCCAATGCAAGAACCTGCGAAATATAAAACAATGTGTACCAGTGAGAGAACTTTATTGAGTCCAACTCAGGTAGATGCAGTCTTCTTATAAAATGCTAGATAAGATTGTGGCCCTTACAACTTCTGCAATATATACACGCCCCATATCTTCATCTAAGCAGCCTAGATTCCGCAGTAAAGAGTAAAGATCTCCACCATTTAGATACTCCATGACCAAGTAAAGATTTTCTCTACAGGTGAAGGAGTAAAAAAAACGGACCTGTTCAATCATCAGATGTATCCATATCAGCAAGTTACAAACAGATTCCATCCCCTAAAACTATTGCAAAGTTGAGCCTCACCACAAAAGGATTGCGGACAGATATTAGGATGTTACGCTCAGCTAAAATACTTTCAACTGCATTTTTACGAACCATGTCTGCCTTCTTCAAAACCTGTAGACGTAAAAATAACATTTAGTTACAGCAAACAATTAACAGGTAAAATATAATTGTAAGTATCAACTGTTTTCTGGCTGTATATACATACCTTTATAGCAAATAAGTCTCCAGTAGCTCTCTTCCTAGCAAGGAAAACTCGACCAAAGGCTCCTCTGCTGATTGGCTTTATTATTTCAAAATCTTCAATAGATGTTCTATCTTTAGCGCATGGATTGATCGGACTTGCACGTAGACTACGAATTGTATCATCATCTACTGGGCTATCTTCATCAGGCATATTATTGGACGAGTCAACTTTTTCATCCTCTATCTGCCCACAAAGTTGCACATATTTTTCCCTGTAAATAGAAAAAGAAAGAAATATATATGAGAAGGCATGGCTGAATATAGCATAAAAACCGGCCAATATAAAGTTATTAAGTAAATGAATTGGTGATGGAAACATAGGCTGAAATCCATATTTGGATTTTCCAATTAATTTAACTAAATAGAACCTATTAACAAACTGAAAACGATACAGCGTGACTATAAATTTTGGAATAAGGTTAACTTACTGTAATAGTTTTTCTATACGTCTCCCAAAAGTTTCTACAACAAGGGCATCTGCCTTCCTATCTTGGATGGCATATTTTAGTTCATCCAGGCGTTCAAGCATAAACTCCAATGTATTGTAATCACAATCATTTGCATTTTCAACAGAGCGAGCAATATCTAGCATCTTTTGTATCTGCAAATTTAAGACAAAATCTAAAATCAACACCAGAGTCTGCATCTTGAGTTCTCAATCAATTGAAAATGATGGTTATAAGATCTCTGTTTAGAAAATCACATGATAGTAACTGTGGGTGTCTTAGTTTGATATACTTACTAATTCAAAACAGAATACCACAGAAACTAGATATTTTGAAGGAAAATAAAACTACATGGTAGTCATTGCAGAAAGAAAACATGAAAATCTGACATTTCCCAAGAGCAAATAAAATAATAATGATACAGAAAATCAGGCGACTGCATTTATAATGTAGAATCACACTGGGTATAAATAAATCCACGTTAAGAAAGTAAGCAACAACAGGGACCATGCTGTAAACAAAATTAGTAAGGGCACCTGAATAAGTATTTACAGAGAATTGATTCAAGACAAGGTTAACCACAAAGAAATATAACTTAAGACAATGATAACCTGTTGATGATTCTCAAGCTCTGCTATTCTTCTCCGTCCACTCAACAGCAATTCAATCTGGCTAGTTCGTGGAGTTAACAATGGTGATCGTGGTGTCAAGCTTCCTCCTGATGAACCCTTTGTGCATAGATCGAGTGTGGTTAGATTTAAATGTGTTTCACATGATACATCATGCAGAACATTCAGATCCTCCATAAGAAAGGCATTATCAACATCAGGAACACAATCAAGCATGTCATCAGAGCATTGACGTGAATGATTGCTATGTTTTGGTGAAAATTCATCAATATCTTCATGCATACATGTTGTAGAAACTCTTCTAGCCTCAAAACTTTCACGTGGAGTGTCAATACTTTTGGGTGTGCTTTTTGGTGTCCATGAATCGAGAATTTTGTCAAGGGTTTCTGCAACTCTTTCAAGACGTTCATTCACAGTTAAGCCTTTCAAGTCACATCTATCAGCTATGGTACATATTCGAGAGTGCTCTTCGACATGTACAACTGGTATTTCAACCTCACAAATCCGGCAGATCATTGAATTATCATATGTTACACTTTGATGATCACCCCAGAATGGCCAAGAAGCTTTTGGTGTTCGAGAAGATTGAGGATGGCATGATGGAGATTCTACAGGTTCAGTTCTGGGAGTCTCATATTTAGCTTGGGATTGTTCTGCTCTACTTTTGGCATTTGAATCTGGTGTATCATGTCCTTTACGATTTCTCTCAGCTGCAGATGGAAGTTTCTTCCAAGATGACATCCTATAGCTGCTTGAAGTTGAATCACCACTTTTGGCAGTGTCAACCTCTTCAGTTACATGTGCACTACTTAAATCTTGACCAACATGATCTTGTTTGCTTTTCTCATGCCCTTGTGGTTTCTTGATCTGTTTCTCACTCTCTTCCTTTCCATCATTTACTTGACTACTGATATCTTGGCGTGCAAATTCATACATCCGTTCTGGATAAACTCCAAGATCACTAAAATGATGAAGCCCCAGAATGTGGTTTTCCTCGTAACCACACTCCTTGTGGAACTGCACAAGCCGGGTGCACCTCGTAAGAATAAAAAGCAGGCGGGTATGTAATTGTTTGGGAACTCCCATTGATAGCTCCTGCCGTCTGTCATCTAAATTCTGAACAATGCCTTCACATTTGACCCAGAATTCACAAGCCAGCATCTTTGCACAAATCCTTGCTACAACCAACAAATCCTCCAAACTCTCTTTCCATTCAGGATGAGAATCTGATGTGTTTTCAAGCTTCTCCACCAAATCTCCAGCAAAAACACCCAAATCAGCGTTCACTTCCTCCTTTAATCTGTCAAACTTCATCCTGGTTGCAAGCAGAACCTCCTGAAAATTGGATTCATTATATACATTTATGAACATATTATAGCTAAACAAGGAGATAAACCAAAATCAAGATGCCGCTAAGAAATTGAAGTAGAGTTCAAGAGCAGCTATAAAAAGGTCTTTAATTGTGTTTTTGAAGCCATTGTGAGGAACGAAGATCTTAGTAAAAATAGTTATGGACTTGATGAAGGATTGCTCATTAAATAACTCACAGTTTGTTCCCCTTTTCTTTTCTTTTCATTTTACTTTCAAAATGTATGGTTCTACTTCATTTAAAAAGGAGCAAGTTACCTCCATGTGGCCTAAAGCACGAGATTTCTTGAGAGGAAAAGGCCGTACTCCTTTGGAATTAAGCTCATGAGAGAAGCTTTTCACGTCAGGAGCTTTCTTCCTCCGCCAACTGGTGACGCGCAGTATAGCCTGGAAACGTGGTGACTGCATTTCCTCAGCAAAACCAACATGATTACTCCACAAATACAAACATTGCAAAAAATATTTCTGCGGGATTAGACATCAATTTACCTCCGTATTGAGTGGTGATGGAGCCCTTAGTGATTTTGATTGATTCCATAGAGACTTTTTCCCTACAAACACTCGAGAAAACACCAAGAAAAAATTATTTATTCGTTCATTTCCACAAATTCTCAACTTACTCTTCTTTACTCGGATTTCTTCGATCATAAGTAACTATGCATTCCTACAGAAATCCAATCTTACATTCTAATTAATAGAGTTTGGTTTTTAAATGGATAGTATAATCAATCCTAAAAAACAAACAGGTAGAAAAAAGGTGATTCTATAGAGAGAGAGAAGAAAGTAATGGGTACCTTGATCAGTGGGGTTAAGATTGGGAAGTTGAGAAGTGTAGGTTTCAATTCCTGCCCTTAGCTTTTCCTTGTTACGGACTTTTCCTATATTAACACCTACATTTCCGAGATTCGAAGGCTTTCTGGCGGAGGAAGAGGAGCACCTGAGAGGAGACGGAAGCGGAGAAGATCTCGTTCTGATGCGGTTCAATCCGAGAGTAGAGGCTAGAATTATGGAATCCTCGTCGCGGCTCATGTTTGGTTCTAATGATTCGCTCTTACCGTAATCAAAATGACCGAAACCATAATCACCGACTTCATCTTCGGCTTCATCGTCGTCGTCATCCTCGACGCCATCGCCGCTGCTTCCGCTATCGTCTGATTTCTCCGGAGGTTCGCTCCACGACCGCTGAATAGGGATCCCGGGGATCTTACGGAGCTTCGTCGACGATGGAGACGGTGATGACGTTGACAACGCAACCGTCAACTTTTCCGTCGGTGTCGGCGTCGTTGGGTCCTGATTATACACCGTCGACGACATGTCGCTTGTCTCATTCACGGCATTACAAATTACGGTGATCAATTGATCATCACGTAACGAAAGAGGAGATAATATAATTTTTTTCTTTTTTTTAAATAAAGTTAAATTCTGAAGAAAATAATAATAATTTTGAGGAAGGAGAAGAAAATCCGGGAAATCATTTTGGGAGAGAAAAAGAAGAGTATGGTCTCGCGGGAATGGTGCGTTTAAGGTAGACAGCAGGAAACACTTTGTTTCTTAAATAAAAATTATATTTACTTATTAATATAAATACTAATATTTAATTTAGTGATGAATTAATTTAAATTAAACATTATAAAAATACAAAGACGTTCTAATCAAATTTGAAGGTTAAAACAAATAACGTGCATGCCGCGAACTTGTGATCCTTATCAATAGAATAGTTGCTAACTTAAAACTGACCCGCGAATTTTAAAGAAGTGTACGCTGCGTTGCTACCATGGGCGTGCATTTCAGATATTTGATCCGATTTAATCTGATTCAAAATTTTAGATATCTGAATTGTATTCAAAATCGGATATTCGATATCTAAATATCTGAATAAGGATGGGGACGGGTCGGGTTTTTGCCCCACCCGGATCCGACCCGAAAATAAACATCCTAGACCCGTACCTGACCCAACCCGAAAATAAATATACTAAATCCGACCCCAACCCGACCTGACCTATATAAAATAAATTAATTTTAGGGACCTAATTGTAAAAAAATAATTCTAAAGGACTTAATTATAAAAAAAATAATTTAAAGGACTAAATTATAAATAAAAATTCAATTTTAAGGACTTAATTATAAAATATATATAGAGAGAGGGGTGTTATTATAAATATCCCTAAAAATTTTAGGGGAAAATTACACTATTAGTCCCGGGTCGGGTCGGATATTTTCTACCCTAAACCCGAACACGACCCGACCTGAGTCTACCCTTAACAAAAACTCGACCCGAACTCGATCTTTTCATTAAAAAATCCGACCCAGTCGGGCCGGGTCGGAACCCGTCTAGTCCGAGTAAAATGCTCATCCCTATATCCGAATTTATAACTTGATTTAATTATTATTTTTTAATTTTGCGGTCCTATCCATGAAAATTTTAAGTTTTCGAATGTGACAATCAACAAATTATTGCATATAACAAAATTTGTATTCATGAAAAATTTAATTTCTCATATATAACAAGTAAACGAATATAACAAGATACATATCTATAAAAGAATTTAAATTTCCAGATATCGGATATTCGATTCGAATGTGAAGCTAAACCATTAACAAAGTATACGAATGAGCCGAACAAAATAATGCGCAACATGTAAATATTATTCTCGTTTGTGCTTTGGGACACAGACATGCTTAAACGACGATTTCGCTTGAGGGGTTTGAGGCTGCATGCATGAGTAGAGTTGTTTGACTTGTGATATGTCAACCCTCTAATCGTCGTCGGTCGGGAAAATCAAGCGGGGCTGAAAAATGGAAATAGTTTCTTTGGAATTTTATTATCATTGATTTTCTCGATACAGGGGTTGTTTACGTTCATCACACCAGGTTAATGGATAAAACTAGGGAAAACAGATTTTCAATAGAAAACACATAAAAAAATTTAACAATTTTCTAAATTATATATGAATTTTAAATTTTTAAGGGCCCGCCTGAACCTATCCCTAGGTAAAATGAGATGATAGTGTTAGACTTTTAGGTGGTTCATATAGATTAATTTGAATTAAGAACTAGATCGATGGTGATAAGAGGATAAAGAAAGTGAAGAGAAATAGGTTATGATTTTATCCGTTATAAAAAGTTCAGCTTTAGAGAAACTAATAGCTATATATATATGATAGTGTTAGACTTTTAGGTGGTTCATATAAACTAATTTGAATAGAGAACTAGATCGATAGTGATAAGAGATGAAGAAGGTGAAGAGAAATAGGCTCTGGTTTGATCCTTTATAACGAGTTCAGCTTTGGAGAAACTAATATATATATATATATATATATATATATATATATATTGGGGTCTGACAATGATGTCAAGTCTAATCCTCATAGGATGTGATGGACGAGGCAATGTAATTTTTGTTAGTTAATAGGCTTAAAATGAGATGATAGTGTTAGACTTTTAAATGGTTCATATAGACTAATTTAAATAGAGAACTAGATCGTTGGTGATAAGGGGATGAAGAAGGTGAAGAAAAATAAGCTCTGTTTGATCCTTTATAACTAGTACGGCTTTGGAGAAACTAATAGCTATATATATATTATAGTGTTAGACTTTTAGGTGGTTCATATAGATTAATTTGAATATAGAACTAGATTAATGGTGATAAGGGGATGAAGAAGGTGAAGAGAAATAGGCTCTGGTTTTATTCTTTATAACGAGTTTAGTTTTGGAGAAACTAATATATATATATATAGGGGTCTGACAATGATGTCAAGTTTAAACCTTATAGGATGTGATGGGTGAGGCTATGTAATTTTTGTTAGTTAATAGGCTTAAAATGAGATGATAGTATCAGACTTTTAGGTGGTTCATATAGACTAATTTGAATAAAGAACTAGATCGATGGTGATAAAGGGATAAAGAAGATGAAGAAAAATAGCCTCTTATTTAATTTTTTATAACGAGTTCAACTTTGGAGAAACTAATAGCTATATATATATATATATTGAGAGTCTGACAATGATGTCAAGTCTAAACTTCATAGGATGTGATGGATGAGGCAATGTAATTTTTGTTTGTTAATATACTTAATTGGTGGGTTAATGTTTGACATCTATCTTGTCAAGTTCAGTATAGCTTAGGATGAGATTACTGTAAAAGACTTTGGTATGTCACTCTTCATCTAGAACTTGTCACTTTTTTTTTCTAAAGTGACAATTTAATTACTTAATTTTAAGTTTAAGAATACACATGTTATTTAATTAAAATTTTATGACAAAAATCACTTTGTCATTAAAACTGAAACAATGACATGATATAATAACAATTTTAGTCTCAAAACTTATACATTCTATTAATATGAACATAAATTAAAATAATTTTATAAATTTAACCTTTCATATTTAAAATTTTACAAATACACATCCAGGGAGTCGAACCCCGGTTACACGGGAGGGTACTATTACTATGATACAACTACACTAGATGTGCCCATGCTATAAAGATTTTTTTTAGTTTTTTTCTTGTTAATTTAATGTACACATAATTACCCTAATAATTATTTCAAAGTTATTTTTCACTAGTTGAAATATAAAAAATATATATTATAAAAATAAAAATTACTTACAAGTTAAATAAAAATATATTTCGATTAAAAAAACTATGTTTTTAAATTTGTACTAAAGCATATAAAACTATTGGGTTAAGGAGTATTTTTTTCTTAAACTTGCACAAAATAATTAATTTAGTCTCTTCGTGATCTAATTAAGCTCTTGAACTCGTATATTGTATTGACTTTGCCCTTTGATCAACGCTAATTGTTACAGTGATGACATTGTCGTTAACTATAGTGTTGTAGCAGTCCACAATACTGATGTAATAGTCTACATATAATTGAAGATGCGTTAGAGGGGCAATATTATTTTTTAAAGAATTTCGAGGGTTTAATTGATTTATTTGAAAGTTTAAAGCTTAACTGATATTATTTTAAAATTTAAAAATAATAATAAATCAACATATTCAAATATTAAAAATGAAAACAATATTAACATTGTTAAAATATTGTAAAATTAAATAATAAAAATTACAAAAAATAAAGGCATTGTTAATTTTAAAAAGAAAATTAAGTAAAAAATAAAAAATATCATAAGTTATAAATGATAAATTATTACAAAATTAAATTTTTAAAACATTGTAAAGTATTAAAAATGAACACTTTCATTGAAAAAAATTGTAAATATCTCTCGTCAATCCGAATCAATCTCACATTAGAGTAACAGTGACTTTTAAATATTACATAATAATCTTTAAAATCTTTGACTAGGACGGACCACAAATAATCAAACATAAAAATTAATTTAAATTAATTGAACTCAACTAAACAAGATGAAAAAAAACCAATAAATTTTAAAATGAGAGAATTTATAACAAAAGTAGGAAAATTTTACAACGGGCGACGAATATTGTTGAACATCACTATCGATGAACATCGTTGAACACCATTAATTTAAAAAAAAATCATGAAGACTATAATTGTAATTAAAATTTATTTAAAAATAAATAAAAAATAGATTTAATAAAATTGTTATATTTCTTTATATTGTATTTTTTATTTGGGGAATATAAAAAAAATTAGTGTTTTTGATTGGGGTTTAGCGTTTATAATTAGTTAAATTAGGTTTATGAAATTGGAGAAAATAAAAAATTAGTGTTTTTGATTTAGGACTTGGGGTTGTCGGCGATGGGTTTGGTTCGTCGGGGCCAGGTCGCGAACGACATGTGATTGTCGGACACAACCGACGACAGTTACGATGACCAACCAAGATCGACAAAAAATTAAAGCGCAGAAAGTTAACCTTTCAATGCTGGAACGATGCGTACAGGAAGACGACGGAGCGACCTGTATTAACGCCGGCGAGACAAGTCGACCAATCACGGCGGCAGAGGAAGCGACGCTGGTAATAAGAATTATGATTTTAAGCTTTATGAAATTTGGGTATATTTGATTCAAAACTATCAATTTTTAATATAATAAAGAAATATAACAATATTATTAAATCTAATTTTTATTTTTTAAATAAATTTTAATTGTTCAACGTGTTCATCATTAGTGGTGTTCAGCAATATTCTCGCACCCTACATAAGTATCATAAATCAAACACTATCGGAATATTTATAACAAGGAATAATAAATATTAGAAAAAGTACATATTTAATAAACCTAACTACCTTAAGCGATCAAGATAGGACAAAATACCGAAATATCCAAAAATAAAGAAACCCCTAATAATAATAAATAATTAAACATTAGATTATTGATCAAGAGCGTTAGGCCCAGTACAGTAATTAACAATATGATTCCAAACCCACTGAACCAAGTACCGCCGTCGGATCCCATTCATATTAAACGTGACACCATCTCTGTCGTTCAATAGCTGTCCCGTGTAAGATCCACCGCCTCCAGTTCCATAAATACCCTCACATAAATCCGCAATTTCCACGGGAGCCACGGGGTCTTGTCCGGCGTACCAAGCGTTCACCAAGGGGTTGGTTGCCAGCTCAGCAATTTCGTGTCCGATCACGCTTATCATCCCGTCCACTCCCACGTCGCCGTTGGGTGACTTTAACGGCTTCAGCCCGGTCATGTACGCCGGCACGGCGAAGGGATAGGCGCACACACCGGGACAAAGCTTCGCCGAGTTACCCACCCACGCGTAAGGGAGCGTGTACCCCACGATGGACGGGAAGGTGAAGTAATGGAACCCGCACACTTGGCCGCAAAAATCCTGCACGTACACGTCATCGGACGTGAGCAAGAGGAAGAGCCCGCCCTTGGGGTTTACCGGCAGAGGTTTCGTACTCGCGGTCACCGCGCTTTTTATCACGGACTGTATCGACAGGCGCGTGAGGGACTTCCCGTGCGAGTAGAACCGGTCGTTCTTCTCTTCCCCTAAATGCACTGTATGGGAGATGTTGGCCCCCGTTTGGTCCGTGTAAAGTTGTACCGTCTTCCACCACCCGGCGACGGAAGGGCGCTTGGCATCGACGGCGGAGATCGAGTTGATGAACTCACGGATGATCTTCTTCTGGGATTTCTGCCATCGGCCGTACCAGATTATGTGGACGGTGATGTTGGCGGTGAGGACTGGACCCATGTGGTATCTCATTTGGACGAACTCCGATGAGCCCTCGAATTTCTTGGAGCCTCCGTACATTAAGTCGGAGCTGTTGGGTTTTAAGTGAGGCCATGGACTGTAGCCGATGACCGGAGCTACCGTCAGCAGTATAGAAACAGCGATGAGGCTGAGAAGCACCGGAGATGGGTGCATTTTCGCACCAGGAAACGGATAGGATATAGTAGTAGTAAATGAGTGACGGGTGAATTAGGAGTATAGATATAGGGAGAGCGAATTAAATTTGAAAAAGGGCAAAGCGAAGGTAAAGAATTTTTACGGGGCATTGATTTGCGGGTAGTGGAGGACAGAGCAGATAGATTTTTTTTTTTTTAATTCGAATATCTAATTCATTCATTGGTTAATTCGAAATAAATATTACAGAATCTCATGATGTGAGTAAGGGTGTTCAAAAATACCCGACCTGTCTATCCGAATAAAATTTACTGCGTATATATATTAAAGTATCCGATTTTTTCGGGCCAGGTCAGGGCCGAATTTTTTTTATAACCGGGTATCCGACTCGACCCGCTAATTTTAATATTTTTATATTTTATATTTTAAATTCTATTTTCATTTTATGTCTCTTATTATTTTTTCTTAAAATTAATTTTAAATCCCTAACTTCTTTTTATACTTGTATTATATAGTTTTAAGTTTACAAATTTTTAAAAACATTTATATTAATTTGTCAATATGAGAGTCGAAAGAAAAACCATGGTTGAGATTAATATTTTTAATATTTTTTTGTCAATAAACTTTAACATATATATATCCAAATATTTCTCTCTTAAAACTATCCTGAAATCAATATTTTTTGTGTTTGAAATATATATTATGATATTTTATGTGTTTCCTATGTATTTTAAAAAAAATAAATTTAGAAATATAAAAGTAAACCGGGTACCCGGTACCCGATTTTACAGGTACCCAATTTTTATAGGCCGGGTCACGGGCTGACTTTTAGGCACCCGAAAGTCCGGGTACCCGGATATGAACACCCCTAAGATGTGAGTAACTTTTTTAATATATTTTTATAAAACATCAGAATTTGAATCGCGAATTTGTTTAAAAAATTTAACGTCTCATTATATTAGACCAACTAGTTCTCGAAAGGGCAGACAGATTGATTAAAGAGAGGTGTGGTTTCAGAGTGGTGGGGGCATTATTATTCATGATGGTCGATGCCATGTGATCTCATCTCATGAGCTTTTGTTACGGATAACGCGGGAAAATATTAGTTGGGGACTGCGAATATTAGAAATGGGAAATGTAATTTTATGTACCCTACCGGGTAATGTATTATTCTGGAGGGACCACGAGCACGGGGGTTCCCTTGCCTCGTCTCTTTGGGGATCAACGCTGTATTTTTATCGAGCAACCGACCCATGTACGCATTTGTCTATGCTTTGTCTTTTTCTACCTTTCCAAAATAATTGAACTTGTTAGGTTTAGGCAAAGATATTTTTATTACTTTTTCTAATAATATTATTTTTATTACTCTTTGTATGAATTATCTCTTTAAAATACAATTTTTATTATAATATATATAATATTTGTCCATAAATATTTCATTAACTTAGAAAAATAAAACATAACCATACAAATATTAACATTTATCCTTAAAGTTTTTTTCTTTGATAATTTAAACCATAACGTTTCGTTCTTTTTAATGATTCTTTTTATTAGTCAACTGACAATATCAATGTTTTTACAAGCGTATTATGACAATAGTAAAAATAAGCCTTATATATCATGTTAGTACCTAAAGTATACTAATTTTTTATTTTGGTACCTAAAGTATTTTTTGGTCAAAATAAGTACTTAAAGAATACTTTTTGGTTAAATTAGTTACCTAAAGTATACTTTTTGGTCAAAGTAGGTACCTAAAGTATTTTTTTCATCATAGTAAGTACTTAAAGTATTTTTTTAGTCAAAATAAGTATCTAAAGTACATTTTTTTCGTTAACATAAGCACATAATGTATTCTTTTAATTAGGATAATTATTCTATACACAATCGCTTGTGGAAACTTTTTTTATACAATCGCCTTAGTTTTAGGGGTTAGGGACTCTGTTTAGGGGTTTAAGTGTTGTAGTTTTGAATTTAGGGGTTGTCGATAAAATTTTGGGTTTATGGTTAAAATTTAGTGTTTCTAGGTTAAAACCTAAATTCCTACCCATATTACCCTAAACCTAACCACTAACCCTAAACCCTAAATTCTAAGTCTCGATCTTAAATTCTAAACCCGATACTGAAATCGCTAAACTCTAAACCTTAAACTAAAACCCTAAACTCTATAATTGAGGCACTTATGAAAATAAATAAAAAACATTGTTAGTGTATAGGATAATAATCAAATTCATTAATGTCACATGACAAATTTTAGGAACCTATATAAAAATATGTATACTTTAAATACCTATTTTAACCTAAAAATACTTTAGATGTTTATTTTGGCCAAAAAATATACTTTAGATACTTATTTTGACGAAAAAATACTTTAGGTACCTATTTTGATTAAAAATTATACTTTAGGTATCTAGTTTAACCAAAAAATATACTTTAGATACTTATTTTGACCAAAAAATATTTTAAATAGTAAAATAAAAAAGTTAGTATACTTTAGGTACTAATATGATATATAAGCCTAAAAATAAAAGCAAACATTAACGGTCTTTTTGCTAATATGCATTTGTTTTGCTCTTGATTTATGATTCATCTAATATTTAAATAAAACAACTAAAATTACTACTTAGTTATAAAACACAAGATACTATTCCTTTATTGTTTTACTTGTGACCATCAAATATCCATTGATTTTTTTATAAATATATTGGATATAAAATATTTTCACCCACATCTTGAGTGTAATGAAATTTGGTATTTATTAGTTTTTTATGTGTCACTATGTGTAACATATTACATGCTAGTCAAATATAAATTCAATAAAACAGTAATATTTAAAAAAAATATTATCATAATAAAATTGAAAAATGTTAGAATATGATTTATAATTGTCTTTTTTATAATCTCGAGGTGATTTGGCTGAATATTCATTTTTGAAATTTTATTGGAAAAAACACCACCATCTAAATAACATTTAGAAAAGTATTCTCATTAAGGCCACGTAGGTTAAACTCACGTTTTGTAAAAAGAGAGTTTCACTCAACACGGAACTCGCATTTTGTAAAAAGAGAGTTTCAAACTCGCGTTTTGTAAAACGCGAGTTTACCCTACGTATCTTGAATGGAGTATTTTTTCAATTGTTATTTAAAAGGGTTGTTTTTTCCAATTAAATCTTAAAAGAAAATATTCAGCCAAATGTATCCTAATCTCTTTTTTAGTGTAATTTCAAACCTTTTTTTCATATTTTATAAACATTCAAACAATGATGTTTTCCATAACAAATAATATTACAAAATATGTCCGTACATCCAAAGAAAATTTATAAAACAATAGTGAAAAATAAATAATGATACAAAAGCCCTCAATAATTATTCATTATTCAACTACACCCTTATTGTTATCATGTGATGTCAATAAAATTATTAACCAATAGTTGATCAACAATTGACCTTTGAAGAAATTTATTTTTAAAAAATCAAAATATTAATTTAAATTGTAAAAATAGACGCAATTAAAAAAATGGTAAATATTCAGAGTTTTTATGCTACCAGCATCTAGGACTGTAAATAAGACGGAACATATCGCAAGCTACTCGAGTTTGACTCAGTTAAAGTTTGGTAACACTCGATTTGATTGGTTCGATTGAATTCGGCTCGAGTTCTTAACAAGCCGAGTCGAGCTACTTGATACCTAACTCGAAAAGCCCGCGACGTACTAAAAAATGCAATATACTAATTTTTTTAATTTTTAAATATAAAATTTAAAATCTAAATTCCTAAACTTAAAACCCTAAAACATAAGCCGTAAAATATAAATCCTAAATTCTAAATCCTAAACCTCTAAACTTTAAAATAATACCCTAAACCCTAACATTAACAAGCTTATATACACCACTTATGTATCAAAGTTTTTTTCCCTAATAGGACTTTAAATTAGACGAGATTGATCGTGAGTTACTCAAGTTCGACTCGGTCAAAGCTCGGTCAATACTCGACTCGATTGAACTCGACCCATGTTCGAATTCTGCTCGATTTTTTAAAGAGTCGAGCTTACATTATTCAGGCTCCTTAAAAATTACTCATACTCAAAATTTTAACGAGCTGAGTCGAACTCAACACTACACGAGCTCGACTCAACTCGTTTACATCCCTGTTAGCACCGGCAAAATACAACAATATAGGAGAGGAAACCAAGAAGAGCTAAAAAAATCCCTGCTTTTCTCACTTCCTGATTCCTCGATCAGTGTTTCATTTACAAAAGCATCCACTGCTGTGCGCATTTTATGGAACCCCAAAAAATTGTTTCTTTTTCTCTTAAAAAAATTGATTATGAGATACTATATGAAATACTAAAATATATTATTTCTAAAATAAAACCAGTCATTGAGTCCATTCAAATCAAGCTTACTTAGTTACTCGAAGTCGGTTGTGATTTACTGATTTGTAAACGCTTGGCGGATTTAAAAACTTAAAAATAGGTCATATATAATATATATTTCAAATAGGTATGTAGATTTTAAATTTTTCTTTTATATATATATATATCAAAATAACTTATATGCGGATGAAAATTGTTAGTCAAATGATATTAAATAATTTGATAGAATGACAGGTCAGAAGAAAAAAATATTTTTTATTTTATACAATTTTATAAAAATATTTTTTTACCGATATGTCATTATGTAAAGTCAGCATATTTGTGTATATGACACTGTTATCACGACGTACAATGTCATGTAGGCTTGTCATGTCATTTCAAGTTGTTTTATCGTCAGTTGACAAACAATTTTCATCCGTAGAGGGGCTATTTTGACCTAAAATAAAACGTTGAAAGTTAAATTAGTTCAAACAAGAATAGGGACTAAAATGACTATTCAATCAAACGTTAGAGACATTTTTAACATTATGCCATTAACTTTTTTAACAAAAAAATTAACACTAAATTAAAAATTCCCCACAAAATAGAGGTGCTATTACTCCCCTCTAAGGCTTTGTTTTTTGTTGTGGTGAGCAAACCAAGGTTTAAGAAGCTAAAATGGAGGGCAAACCAAAGTTTTGACACTAAAAAAATAGAGTGTTTTTGGTTGCTTTTGCTTAAAAAAATGTGTTTGAGTTGGTAAAAACAACAAAAAACAAGGCCTAAGTCTCTGTACATCCGTCATTGGATCTTAGTACTTGGTCACAATCACATAAAAAAAAGACAATGATACGTGATTAACTCAAGATTAATATTACTTTTAGTGATAAAACATAAAAAATAATAGAAAAATGACACAAAAGGAAAAGGAAAAATATAATGTTTATAGTTATGAACCTTGTAAATACTAATCAAATTAGTTTAAGTGGCAAGTAATTTGATATCGTTTAAGTAGACATTAAATTTGAAGTTTTGTGTATGTAAAATATCTCTATTAAGAGACTCGTTTACTAAAATTAAGTGAACAACACATGTCAATTTAAATTAATCAGATAAATTTCGGTGGAACTTTTAGGGGGAAAAACCACCATTAAACCAACATATTTCTTCCTACTCTGCATTGACGTCGGAAGATAAGGTTTATTTTTAAAACAAAAAGGGGTGAAATTGGAATGGAGTATTAAAGACAGGTAGCGGTGGAGGGAGCAGAGGAGGATGGGTGGCCAGGTGGGTGGTAAACCGATGAGTGCAAATCACGGAGTAATATCCGGCCATCACACCTCAGTTCGAGAAAAAATTATTAGATAAATTTAGTTCACAATATTATTTTTGGTTTCATTTAATAACGTTCATTTGATTTATTTTAAGTTTTAAATAATTATCTATTTTTTATATGTAAAATAAAAATAAAAATTTACCTTTAAAAAATGACATCGAAAAATATTTTTGTCTAGAGCATGATGAGATAGGCTCATCAAAAATTCACTTTTTTCTCCTTTTCCCTATTGCGGGCCTGTTAATTTATTACCAACTTAAACCCATAAATTACTGTGTGGGACCTTTACTTATTTTCACTTTTCAAATTTCAATCTAAATGTCACCTACTTTACCATATCGAAGTTTTATATTCATTTTTTTATATTTTAATTTAAGGTGAAATTTACAAATGATTATTAAAAGATTATTAAGTTTTAATTTTTTGTTATAAAATGATCACTAAACCGTTAACTATTATTAATAGTGATATGATAGTTATCTTTTTGTATAATAACATATTTTCTCATCTATATTTACAATTAATGAACTTAGTTCATATTAAAAAATCAATAAATCTAACTCTTATTATTTATACATTCTATCAATTTAATTATATTTTTAATTAAAAATCATTTAATAATTTTCTTCAATCAGATGGTGGCATGTCATCATCTGGTCGAAAGAAAATAAATAAATAAAAAGAAATGTTGTGACTTTAACTAGGGGTGAGGATGAAAAATAAGGTGTCACTAGTGACGGAAGGTAATGAGGCCTTAGCCCCTCCAACAATTTAAAAAATTTATTATTGGCTATTAAATTTTTTAAAAAATTGAATTTGGTCCCTTTAAATGTTTATAAATTTGTATTAAATTTTATTATTTTTGAATATTTTTAATTAAATCCTCTAAAAAATTTAATTTGGTCCCTTTAATTTATCGGTTTAATGACAATTGAAGTCTTTATAATTTAAATATTAGATAAATTAGACATTGTCACTCAATTTTAAATTTTAATACTTAATAAACCCTTGTATTTTTAAGCTCAATAATTTAACCCCTCCGAATATTCAATCTTGACTTCGTCCCATAGTGTAACTATCCATTATGCTGAAGTAAATATTCACATATAAATGACAACAAATTATATATATTGATAAAAAAAATAAATAAAATGAACTTGAGAGACGGGTTCGAACATTAGGCCTATATGGTAATATGGGTGAATAAAAAAATAATATTTTAAAATTTCAATAAATGTATTTTTATTATATTAAATAATATTATTTGAGAATATGTACTATTATTTAATATTATTTAAGAATATAATTAATGTTTTTAATAGTAAATAATAGCAAATTCCGTTGAGCATTATAACATAATTAATATTATTTAAATAATAATAATAATATATAATGAATAATATTATCTATTATATCAATATAGTTAAAGTATATTTATTAATAATTTAATATATTTTTAATACATTATAATTAACTATAGTTTAACATATGTAGTAAATATTGATAGAATGTGTACATGGTGAGGGCTAAATTTATTATATCAAATTGAAAAATGATTAAATTGTTAATAATAAAAATGTGAGCAAATTTATTGGTTAATTATATAAGATAAATACAAATTGAAATATTGATTAATCATATAAAATAACTAGAAACAGAAATATTTATTATTGTGAATATTTACTATATATTTTTTTTTCCAATAGTCTAAAGGTGATTACAAGGTAGTATCTGTTCATATATAATTATATATTCTTAATCACTTGACAATGCGCATACACCTTGTAAATAAAGCGGTTTGAACTCGTGTCTCTTAGGATGGATATTTAAAATAAATTAAAGCAAAAATTACACAAAACTAAATATTGGGATATCACACCAGATCTTTGAACAAAATTAAGGATTAAAGTCCTAACGTTGTAAATAAAATAATTAGATTAAAAGCCAACAAGTTGAATACTGATCATTATAAAAAAGAAAAAAACTCAAAACATATATATACATATAATAAAATAGTTAATAACCTACAATTATTTCATCCATGATTAAAATTATGTCAATTTGTCAATTGCACAGAGTATTATATTAATTCTCAGTTAATTAATAAAAGTGTGTATTTTTGGCGATTGAAGGAATATATGATTTAATGAATTAAAAATAAGCATATAAAATTACGTGCACTGTACGTAACATAGGAAATATGTTATCGAATAAATTTAAAATATAATTTCAAACATTTTAAATTTTTTAATAATTTTTATTTTCCAAAAAATATTTTACATAACACCTTTGTATGCGACCGATTTCTTATTGAGTAGGGATGAGCACAAGTCGAGTTTTTAGCCCACCTGAAAGTAAATATCCTAAACTCGAGCTCGACTCGACCTGAAAATAATTATATTAAACCTGAATCCGACATGTCTCAAAAATAAATACACTAAACTCGACCTCAACCTGACCCTACCTATAGAAAAAATATTTTTAGAGACCTAAGTGCAAAAAAATAATTTTAGGGAACTTAATAGTAAAAATTACAATTTTAAGGATTAAATTATAAATAAAAATTTAATTTTAAGGACCTAATTATAAAAATATATTAAGAGGGATTATTATTATAAATATCTCTAAAAAATTAGGGAAAATTACACAATTAATCTCAAGTCGGGTCAGATCAAATATTTTACATCCTAAACGGAACAAAACTTTACCCTTACTAAAAATTCAACCAGACCTGATCTAATTTTTTAATTAAAAAATCCGACTCGTTCAAACCGAGTCGGGTCGGGTAAAATACCCATCCTATAATATCGAGCCATATGATCGTCGACATATTAGACGTGGATTACAACCCGACCCGTAATACAAATTGGATTTTGGAAGGGGCTCCGGCCTGTCAACCACAAACACTAACCCTAATATTAAAGCTATATATCTCGTAAAAGAATTTATTTCTCATCTGTCGTCGGTTTTCGAGGAAAGCGCAACCAAAGGCCGCCGCCAGCGCTGCTTGACATCCAGGTTGTTTTTTCTTTTCTTTTCATTTTGCTGGATTCAAACCTTTTCCCCTGTTTTGCGACATGTCATTTTGCTGGATTTGTTTTATACTATCATCGGAATATGTTCAGCTTTCTGTTGCATGTGAACTTTCTTACTTGTTTAAATAATTCTGGGTTTTGTGCTTTGTGAGGAATATGGGAACGTTTTGTTCATAGTTTCAGTCCTTAAGACTTTAGTAATGAAACCCAGAAAAAAAACGAGAATTATAGATGTAAATCTTGCTAGAAACTGGAGCTAGAATGAATCTTCCTTTACTCATCTCAATATCGTTTTATTTATTGTTATTTCTAGCAGAATACTGGTTTAGCAACATCACTTAATTGTCAGTCAGCAATAAAGAAAATAACAATTTGGCCATTATATCAATTTTTATATCAATTTGGGCATTAGTTTTGGATGTCAATTTTTTATTTATTGGAATTTATTGTTATGTACAGAAGGCAAAAAAACAAGATAATAGCAATGGCATATGCTACAATGAAGCCGACCAAGCCTGGTTTGGAGGATCCCCAGGAGCAGATTCACAAGATCAGAATCACTCTCTCCTCCAAGAATGTCAAAAACCTTGAGAAAGGTATAGCTCTATTATAAGCAGATGCAATTATATTTATTTTATATTCCTTTTAATTTTGTCACTACCAATTTTCCTTTTTCTTAGTCTATTTTCATATAGGTATGAAAATAGACTAAGCATTGGCTGATCTGTGTGTCCGTTTTATTGATAGTTTGTGCCGATCTGGTCCGTGGAGCCAAGGATAAGAGACTGAGGGTTAAAGGGCCTGTGAGAATGCCTACCAAGGTTCTTCTCATTACCACCAGGAAGTCTCCCTGTGGTGAAGGTATTTGCTTACTTTGAGTCTGTCTGACTATTATTGTATTATATTGCTTACATTACCCGATTGCGTGTATATGAAGAAAACTTTTAACTTTCTTGAAATGAAGTTAGAAATTGTATTTTGTTATGATTGAGAATGTAATATTGCCGTTTTTCAGTTTTCGCTGGTAATCAGAACAACAGCAGAACTAAACATAAGGAATGTGTATTCTTTCCATGTCCTGTGTTTTTTATGTTATTTTACTTTAATTACAGGCTGGTTAATAATTTTGAACACCCTTTTTTGTTTAAAAAAACAAAGAAATATGGAATTTGCAGCCTTTTCATGTTATCTTTGCTGATGGAAGTTTTCAATGCTTGAGCTTACATGTTGCATGTGTGATTTACTTGTTTTATCATGAAAAATGGAGTTTACATTTTTGGAATAGTTAAGAAACAATTGGTGTTCTTTTGTAGGGACAAACACATGGGATCGATTTGAACTCCGTGTTCATAAGCGAGTAATTGATCTCTTCAGTTCACCCGACGTTGTCAAGCAGATTACATCCATTACCATCGAACCTGGTGTTGAGGTGGAGGTCACCATTGCAGATTCTTAAACCTCTGCTTTTTGGCCTTTATCGAGTAACCGTTAGTTTATCCGGTGAGGCTCCGTCTGCTCAGAATGACACTATAGGCAATCGTAGGATTTCTCTAGTTTGTATTAGTGAGTCTTCTTTTGCCCTAGGTTTTGTTTCCCAAGGTTTTGTGTGGATGTTTAATTTTATTATTTGAAACGTGGTGTTTAGTATTTATGGACATGAAATAGACTCATATGTATTGCTTTTTACCATTCGTCAAGGAACTTTAGTATATTTTTTTAAAAATCTGTTGAATACTAATATATTTCCAAATTTGTATTCAAATATAACTAATCAAAGTTTGTAAAATATTCGGTAACATTACCAAAAATGTAAAGAAAATGGTTTACATTGATAATTAGTTTTTGTAATAAAATTTCAATACATGTATACATTTGTATCAATTCCATAAATTTTACAATGAGTTCTCGATAGATATATAAATTTCAATCAAATCTATAATATTTGCAGTGGAGAACATTAAAAATCTTTTGTTAAAGAAAAAAACATTAAAAATCTAATTCGGGTGACACGTGTCTAGAACCAAATAAAGTTAAAGTTCATTATTTATTAAACAGGAAATTTTGGGCGATCTTGGTATTCAGATTTATGTTAAGACTGATAGTTCTCTGCCGTTAAACTCATTAGCAACTTTCATACAGAGATAGATAAATAGATAGAAGTTTAAGAGAGTGTTTTTGTACTGAGTTCGACCTAAATTAATAATTTAGTCTCTAGTGCGAAAACTCAATTAATTAGACCTTTCAATTCGTGAACTGCAGCAATTTAATTCGTTGACTAAGTCAACCAACGAGAAACTGTTAACTTCTACATATGTGGCGGTTAGTTTTTTACAAGTCAATCGTTTTCTTCATTCTTGCCGTCACACGTAGCCGTTCCGTTCTCTTGACGACGGTAACTCTTTGTGCTTGCTTCTTCACTGTTAACAATGGCTTCAGAATGAACCCCAAAGTTAATATAATCGCCATAAAAGACAAGCAAAAATCGAAAGCTGGTGTAGAAAGGCAAAAACCTTTTGACTGTTTGGCTGGCCTTCGCGAACTCCATTGCCAAAACGAGTATCTTATGGCTCTCAAAGTCTCCCATTGAATCATTTTTGGAAGAAATGTTTCAATTTTACTTTCCATTTTCATAATAAGCTTAGCAATGGTTATGTTTCGTGTCGTCAACGTGGATGGTCAAGATTATGAAATAACAAAATTAAAAGCTAGCATACAAGAATTGTTTGCAACGTTTTAGTCCACATACAGGGGGCATGGCAGACGAGTCAAATTATAATTGACTTTTGCCGTCACAAACCGGAGAGGAAAACCGGTATGATTCAAGCGTCAATTCAAAGGTTTCTGACTCATGATGCTGTAATTTGAGTCTTGGAAAGCATAAAGGCAAGCCTTCTTTCCTCGAATGACTGTTCATTCTCTTCGTATGGCTTGGAAATAGCGAAAGGTATAGGTACTGGCGTCGCTGCTGGCGTCATGGCTGTCTGCATCGGAACCGACACTGTCGAAGGTGTGCAGAAAGGCATTGGCATTACCTTCGGAGTCCTATTCTCTTCATCCACCAAAGAAATTGTCTTCAAAGGGGTAGTGTATGAGAGATCAATATTCGGATGAAGCATTTTGTGTGATGTGTCACCATTAACTTCAACTTCTAGCATGTTTGTCGTATTGGTTTTCATTG
Source organism: Hibiscus tridactylites (assembly GCA_958450335.1). Lineage (NCBI taxonomy): Eukaryota > Viridiplantae > Streptophyta > Magnoliopsida > Malvales > Malvaceae > Hibiscus > Hibiscus tridactylites. The sequence goes on from OY288283.1 coordinate 7,097,206, forward strand.
ATACTGCGGAAGTGATGGGCGAGAATGGCTTACGAACAAACAATGGTGACTCTGGTTCGTTAGCATTTACAACACTGGGAGTGAAAGAGTGCTTTCGTACGGGAGTGTCAGCAATGTCTAGACCTCTCCTAACTGAAAATTAGTGAAAGGGTAAGAATAACCAGTTGCAGATTTCTAGTTATCCTAGAAAACAATTGAGATGTTTCGTAAATGTAACAATGCAGGGACAGGGAACTTACCAGCTGACAAAGCTGGAATGGCGTCATCCGGCCGATGATTTAGATGGTCATTTTGAAACATTCGCTCATTTTTCTTACGTGTTGTTTTGGGAGTAGCCTTTGCGGAGTGAAGTGAATCGGGTTTATGAGAGGGAATCATGGCTCCTCCTAAGGATACCCTTCTATTGCTTGCACCTCCAGTTGAATACCTAGGAGCCTTTTTCACACTCTGGGGCTTCGATGGGCTTGGTTTTGACCCATAGAGTGCCTCCTGCTCTGCTATCAGCTGCCCCTGAAGTTTCTTCTGGTCCTGGAGTACAACAATAACGTGCACAACTATATTAGCTCGGAGGAAAATGTCCATAACCACTAATTGCATTTGCACTACAATTGGGAAATAAGGTTAGTATCATACCCGCAGCCTACGGCGTTCTTGCTCTTTCTCTTGTCGTAAAATAGTGTACTCTTCAAGCATAGAAAGCAGACGAATCTGGGTAGTGTGCAAGTGCCAGTTAGATATCAAAAGTTCAAGCATATATGGGAACAAAAGGTTCTGAGTGTATATTATTAGAGTACTCACACCATCATACAAAAATTCAATCTCTCTCTCTTTCTCCCATGCCATGGTCTTTGAAGCCAATGCCTCCACCATCCCTGGTTTTATACGATAAAACAACTTCAGCACAGTGTTAAGTGATTCTAAGCAAAACAGGTAAAACATCGGGCTGCATGGTGTGAATCATAACCAGAAAAGCAAGCTTAGTAATGTACGTTTACATTTCTCAACCGTTTATTGTTTACCTGGTAGTTTATTAACCAAGGCACGGGCTTTCTCAGCACGCTTGAGTGTAAGATGAGCACCTCTACCCGCATTATATCTGTTCTCATCCTGTTGAATTACAGACAATTAAGCAAGTCGTACTTGAAGAACAAGAAAAGACTACTCTTAAGAGATGATAAAAACACCCACCCTGTTGTATTCCTCAAGCCAGCATTCCTCATCACACGCCGTCAACCATTTCTCCACCTTTTCAAGTATGTCTTTCCTGCTAAAAGCTTCCTCTTTGACCTTAGCAATTAGAAGTTCAATTTGTTCTAGTATGGTAGCAGCATCAACAAGGCCTGGATATATAAAAAAAAAAGTAAGACGGCAGTCAGTAGGAAGAAGGGGGCTGAGTGAAGTATCATATAACAGACAGTATAAATCTTCGTCAAGTACCAGACTCGATAGCTTCAATGGCATCTTCTATTGCGCATTCTGAATCTGGAATCAGGTGAGTTTTTCTACATATCTCCTCCAGCTCTAATCTCTTCTTGAGGACAAGCTCTTTCATTTTGCTTGACTTCAATTGTTCCAACCGAGAAACTTCTGCCTCGACCTGCACGACATATCATGTATACTTCTCTATTAGTCTGGAAGAAAGCATGTACTACCTTTAAAAATTTATAAAACCAAGAACAGAGCATGTTTAAACAAGCATCACTTACGTAGTTTATGAAATCCACAGAGAGAGTGTTGGGTTCAGTAATTTCATGTTCTGAAGCAGCTACATTACAGGTAACATTCTGAAACACCTGTTGCTCCTCAATAGGTGTATCCATCAGATTCCATAACTCCAACAAGGTAGTTGCAAGATCTTGTAGCTGCCAACCGTGAAAGGATCATTAGTACAGGAAAAGAGAAGGGGAACGTTGCAATACACAAAATTCAAAACATAATATTTTTACCCTTTGCATCCTCTGTATCTTAACTTCCCGTAAATTTCTTATCAATGCTGCCAACTGCTCAATTGTATTATTGCTGATGCTCCTAACTACATTGGGGTCACCTAAACTAGGATGGATCTCATTAACTGTCAGCTTGAAATCCATACCCATCACAGAGCAGAGTGAGCTCAACGAGTTAAGGTAATCCTGAACCTGCTTCAGACGATCACTCTGCACAAGAGAGAGATCAGTTAGTGACAGAAAGATGAGCATTAATTTCGAGTGGTGGAAATAATAAAGACAAAAGAAAGGGAAGTTGACCTTCTCTTTCTGAAGTTCATGGAGCTGTCTATGCAATTCTTCGAGCTTCCTCAAGGATAAGTCAGTTTCATCCACAACAGTTTTGGAAGAAACAGATACGGAGGATCCATAAATCTCATTTGTGATCTTCTGTATTTCCTCTAAAACTTCTACAAATTGATTTCTTCTTTCGATCTTCCTTTTCTTCATTTCCTCCAATTGTGGAAGAATCTTGCTGAGCTCCTCCTTTAAGCTTCCAGCGTTTTGATCAGACTAAAAGTAAAGCATTTAACCATAATTAAATAGTTCAATCTACTCGGAAAATTTTCATCCAGAATTTGTTTTCATTTCTGACCTGCCTAATATGCACCGGCCTTTCCCCCATTGCCGAGCATATGGCAGCAAGCTCGGCTTCAGAATCAGCAATCGTCTGTCGGAGCTGAGCTCTGCAGCGATTTGCCTGATCCACCTTTCTTCTATATACTTCCAGGCACTCTCTTTCGAGTTCCAGCAGTATTTTATCCCGATCAGTATCGGTCTCCCCGACTTCATCCCAGATTATCTAATTTTTTCAAGGAACCATTAAAGGATAAATATTATATTATTGTTCACATTTTTAAAACTAAAAGAGGACAGTTTGTAGGCATCCTCTGGCCAACAAAAAATAAGGAGGACATGAAGCCTGAAGGTATCTATTGTAAATTCATCAATACCTTAAGTTCATACAGAAGGGTTCCACATGTTGTTTCCAATTGAATAAGTGGATCAATTTTCGGAGTAGACATGTTGAATAATTCCTGCCAAAACCAATATCTTGAGAAATCAGAAGATACCCAAAGTTATACGCACAATAAAACAAGGGAAGGAAAAACTTATAGAAGTTCCAGATAGTGTATAAATGGTTCAGATCAATTTAAGCTGATAATGAAAAGTGAGAACAAGGGAACTGGAAAAACAATTTGCAGCAGCATCATAGTGATTGTTCTAGAAATTGAAAATTGTTACTATTTTAGGCAAATACAATATACGTGACTCTGAATTCCCACAAGTTTTTCTAAACTAAATGTAAAATGAAAATTAAAACTAAGAATTCATTACAAATAAATGTCAACGCAAAGAGAAAATGACCGTCAGAAAACCCTAATTCCATCAAAAGTTTACTAAAAAAACTCAATCGCGAGCTCCAAAGCATAATCCACTGAATAAGAGAGTAAACCATGGTTCCCCCCCCCCACAAATCTTGGCTAATTGTTCTTAAACAACAGAAGAACATATCATATATAAGCTTCGAGCTTCTCCTCTTGTTTCTCATCCAAATTTAGCAACAACAACAAAAAAGAAAACATAAAATAAAAAGTGGAGAGAAACCTGAAACAATTCTTGCACTGAAATGCTTGTTTTTGCCTCGGAAAATGTAGAAATTTTATCCAAAAGAGTGGAGAATTGAGATTCGAATTTTGGATTTGCAGCAGAAATGAGTGTACTGTGTAGACGTTTATGAAAAAAGGACCGTTGGCGTTGGAGAAGGGACCTGCTTACAGATTTGTTTTTATTTTCTTAATGATCCACGATTTGAATTTCAAATCCGGTGAGGCGGAGGCAGTGATCTACTCTACCCGTTTGCACCGGATTTATGGCTACCAACCGTCTGATTGTTTTTTCGAGATTGGAGTCAATGTTCCAGATTTGTTGGATTCACGAGGTTTAATTTATTGCTTACTGTGATCCTAGAGAGCGGTTTTAGGCGACCAAATAGGATTTTGACACGTCACTGACAAAACAAGGGGACCCATGGTCGCATGGCATTGCAAGCATCCGATTATTTCCGAGGAGTAACGTGTCAGTATCGATATTAATACTGTGAAAATCGAATTAACAGTTCGTCTATAACTATTTTGATTTTAATTTAATAGTGTGTATTTTTTAGAAATAATCGTATGTATTTTGAAATATAAATAAGTATATGTTTTTATTTTCATATTGAATAAATATAGTTATTCATATATATATCATATATAAATTATATTGTATTGATAACAATATTAATAGTTTGTGAAACTCAAATTAAACTTGTATATTAATATAAGTAGAAAATTTAAGTTCATATATTTAATTACACACTAACTTAAAATTCGCGAACAATTTGAAGAATTATCCCCAAATATACAATACTAAAATTAATATATCTAAAGAAGTATGAAGAAATAAAAATGAGTAGTTTGACCAATCAATCAAATGCGATTGTTCTGTTAAATATTTGTTATGAATCTATTTTGATTTTGAAGAACTAATGTTTGATATTCAAATCAAATTGAGTTGTATGAATTTAAAAATCTTAATCTAAATTTACATATTTGATTATTGTTTAATTGTATATTTATATGTGCTAAAAATTAATATATCATTAAAAATGCCATAGATTTGACTATTTAGTTTATTTGAATATCCGATAAAAAATTGTATAGCATATATAAATTTAAATATTAATATTTAAATGGTGAAAAAATATGATGCATACTATACATAATTTTATCATCGATAAATCAGATATTGACATACCATTATATTCAGTAGCTTAGATGTATCTTCTTATTCTTCATTTTCAATAAAAACATTTTACTCATATATTTTTTTACTAAATAATAAGATGATATTTAATCAACACATGTTGGGACGTATAATCAAAGAATTGATAATATCATTAGCAGAGAGATCAAGATCTACACCGTTGCAAAATAGATCTAACACCGAATATGACTGTATTTTTTAATAGTCTAAATGTGATTATAAAATAATATTTATTCATACATATTTTTAACCGTTTCACAATGAACACACACTTTACAAACAAAACTGATCAAACATAAAATTTTACTTAAGCGATATCAAACTGCATACCACGACCAACCAACTAACGTATGCCTATATTTTTTAACTAAAGGCATAAACAATATAATATATATAAAGTTGTAAACATCTTTAATATTACAAGTTTTGCAATTGACCTTGAGTGATATGAAGAATCAAATAGAAGAGACCTATGTTCTAAAATAAAAAAGAGACTTCCCATCAAAATTCATACACAAAATATGCAAATTCTATGTCTTAGACATATGTATATTGCTTACTTAAACTTTTAGAGAATTTGAATTTGATTTATTCTGTAATCTGTTGTCGATTTTAAAATCAACAACAAAAAACTAAAAGAGTTTGAAAAACAATATAGTTAAATATTTACGTGCCATCGAAATTCAATATAAAAGATCGGTCATCTCTTCATATTAAAAATACGATGGAAAAGATGAGTCAATGTATGATGTAGTGTTTTCATCTGAGGATGTAACATGAACAACAAGTTCTTCAGGTGTTTGGTCATAGAGATTTTTACTCGAATGCAATCTAAATGAAAATATTATTTTAGAAAATATTTTTTATTTTCATTTTCAATTTTTCAGAAATTAAAAATCACGTTTGGGTTGTAAAAATAGGACTATAAAGCAAAAACATGTTTGATATATATTTTCAAAAATAGAAAATGTACATTTAATTATTAAATAATTAAAATATATTTATTGGAAAAAATAGTATTATTATAATAAAAATATTGTTAAATAAATTAGAGTTTTAAAATTAATAAAAAATTGTTGTAGAAGAATTTGAACCTTGTTAAATAAAATTAAACTTACAAAACCATTATTTTCATCTTTTCCACATTTCTAAAGCATTTTCAATGAAAACAATTTTTTTTTATGTTTTCAAAATTTTATCTAATATTTTTTTTTCATTTTTTATAAATTATTTTCTAACTGTACAACCAAACATATTTTCTTCAACATTTTTTATTTTTCAAAAAAATAAAAATAATCTTTCTTCTCTAGAATTAAACAACCCCTAAAATTTTAATTATTCTTTTAGTTTTAGACATCGTCGTCTTGTGCCTCCTAAAATCAAATGCAAATGCTCAACCACCGAGTCAACTTAATTTCTTGAATTAACTCTAATAAATTTCATATTTAACTTATAATAACATTACAAAATAAAATGCGTCCACAACAAGATTCGAACATGATTATTTATAATAACCGTTGAATTAGCTGGGTCACCAAAATAGAAAAACGAAAATAGTTCGCAAATCCAATAATGTAGTTTATTAGGAGGATTATTTGTTAACCCTATTTTTTTATAAAAGCTAAGGTGATTACAAGTAATATCTGTTCTGAATATACTTAAAATCATTTGGTAATGTATATTCAATCACACTGCTATAACTATTGGTGCTCGAATTCGTAATTTCTAAAAACAACAACCATTTCCTTGGGTCAAATTGGATCGTGCCTTGTTAACCCTAATTTTGTTTATGGAGTTGTGGTGGATCATCTTAATATGCGGACCCAAGTGAAATCCATAGTCCATATACACCAAACACAATTATCTTTTGTATTGGAGTCCATCGCCAACATTATCCTTCCGCTAAGCCCTCAAAAACAACAACACTTTCCTTCTTTTAAGACTTTGTAATGGCGATAGAGAGAAATATCCAAACATAGCTTCGACTTCCACGGCTCCCACTCCCAGAAAGCGAGGTTGAACGGATATGTTCTGAGTCGTCGTTGTCATCCATCGCCATAAATTCCTATTTTACTTCTCTTTCTCCTGAAAGTTTTCTCATTTCTCCCTTTTCAAATGGCTACCCATAGCCTCTCTTCTCTTCCGTTTGCAGTTTTCACTTCTCATTCTCTCCCTTCGAAACGCCGTCTCTCTCTTCCTTTGACTTCCCTTTATGGCAACCGCCTTTTACTTAAACCCTCGATCCGTTTCGTCATCAAACACCGTTCCTCAATCACCACCGCCACCGTGTCGCTTAGCCTCCCGACTGCGTAAGTTTGAACCCAAATTTCTGCAATTTTGCTTTTTTTGCATTGTGTTTGAGAAGAGAAATCTGGGTTTTTGTTTGCAGGAAACCGGATAGGGCACCTTCAGAGAAATCCCCAAAGTGAGTGATACTAGGATATGTTCATATTCGTATGTGTACGGATTGTGGATATAAATGTTATAGCGTATTTTCGATGGTTTATGTATGAACTCGATAATCCAATATTATTTTGATAGTTGGAATTTTGTTTGTGAGTAATTAATTGTTTGGAATTGGGTCATTGGGGTGGTTAGGTGGTCATCAAGATCGATAAAGTCCTTCGCAATGGGGGAATTGGAGGCAAGGAAGCTCAAGTATCCGAATACCGGAACCGAAGCACTTCTTATGGGAATTCTTGTCGAGGGTTAGTATTTTCTTTGCCATTTTTGCTCACCACTTGCTGCTGCAGCATCATGTAATACACTGGACAAATATTTAATAGAGATTTCTTGTGGAGTTCAATGAAAACATATTTTTGTTGGGGAATTGTTGTGAAGAAGTGTTACTTTATAGCAGTTTAGACTTTAGAGTTTACATTATTCAAAAGGTGAGGTGGACACTGTTTTGATTAATTTTATTGCCTCCGTATTCGATTGGCAATGGTGACAAACAGATAAACAATCATTGTCAGTTTTTTGTTACTGCATTTGTCTTTGATGTTTCGGATTCTCACTTATGCTTTGTGAAGCAGAAACTTGTAATCCTATACAAATAAATAGGTTATCTTAATTCCTCGGATACATGCAAGAAGCGTGAACTCTTTTGCTTTGGCATGTTAAGTGTTAACTTGAGTTTTCTGATTAGAGCAGTCTAAACAGAGCTTCTCATCCCCCATTCAGGGAGAAGGGGAAAAGATATTCCAAAATGAGCTAGTATGGACAGTAAACATATATTTTCTGTTAACCTAAATGATGGTTTCATGAAACGAAATCATACTGTGTCGGTGTGTCCATTTTAGTCTCTATGATGTTAGAGAACTTTTTAAATGTTTGCATTGTATTTGTATGTCTGTGATTCCTCCTTTTCATTTATAGGAACAAGCCATGCTGCGAAATTTTTAAGGGCTAATGGAGTCACACTTTTCAAAGTGCGAGAGGAAACGGTGAACTTACTTGGCAGGTCAGATATGTATTTTTTCAGTCCTGAACATCCTCCGCTAACCGAACAAGCTCAAAGGGCTCTTGATTGGGCCGTTGATGAAAAGCTAAAGTCAGGTAAAAGAAATTTTTAATTTTTTCATATGGTATATTTATCATGTTATACAAAAGTTTAGATGGTAGTTGAGTAAAATGCAAGTATTACTGATTTGTGACTTAAAACTAATATGCAAGTATTAATCAACAAATCCCACGCGATTAAATGTAATATTCGTTACTGCCACTAACGTATGTAGGGTAGAATTTTTTTATCTTGGATTCCATGGGTTGCAGTTAGCCGTTCATGATAATGTGTTTTTGACATTTTCAGGAGAATTGAGGAGGCAATAAAATCTTCAGTTCCTTTTAATGGAAGTTACTAGGTTGCATAATTAATTGTCAAGCTAGAAAAATGAGCTAATCTTCTTGTTTATTACCGACCGTTGAGTTGAATTCAAGTCTCAATTCTCAAAAGAAAGTAAAGTATGATTTTAAGGGCGACTGTCTAATATCAAAATTTAATGATGATAATTGTACTCGTGTATCCTTTAGGACAGTGTGTATGACTGGGTTGCCTTTTTATAATTTGGAAGTTCGTGGTGCACATGTATTAGCACATTACGAAGCAGTAAATGGTTAAAACTAAAGTATCCTATCTGCCATGTTTAAGATCTCAACAGGAGTTCATGTTTTACCTGTGCCAACTTCCACATTTCTTCAGTGGCTTCTTTCTCATCCTTCCTATATTTTTCTAAATGTTTGAAATTTGGTATAACCTGAGCAGGCTGCTTTGAAATTTGACTAGTGTATATACTTTGTTTTGTTCGATGTTATTCCTTATGAGAGACATCATGCCTTGTTACAATCATGCTATTATCTTATTCTCTCTGAACTGTTATTCCTCTATATTGAATTAAGATCATTGTCCCAAGTGCAGGCGAAAGCGGGGAGATAACCACAACGTACTTGCTTCTTGGCATTTGGTCAGAGAAAGAATCAGCAGGCCACAAGATCTTGGCCACTTTAGGTTTTAATGATGAGAAAGCCAAAGAAGTTGAAAAATATGTAAGTTGTTTTTTACCCCAAAGATGTAAAATTCGTAAGTTGCTTAACTTTTATATCAGCTTTAGCTTCGGGGCTTTGTCATTGACGTCTTATTGTCTTTCTCGTGCAGCTCAACGATGATATTGTTTTGAACTATAAGTAGGTCAAAAGATTTGTGCAAGTTCCAACTTTGAACCAACTATTTGATACCTGTTCTTGGAGCAGATAACCTATGAGGGCTTTTTTTCTGTAATTGTTCAAAGTTTAATGATAGGTACCCATTGTTTTTTCTTTGTGTGAAATTACTGCAAATGTTGAGGTTTAAGTTTTGTCATAAATGACTTGGTGGATTGAAATTAACTTTGAAGCTATTAATGTCCCTAACCTCCAGCGGGTGAAAATACGTACATGTGTTGTTCCTCGGACTGTCCTCGACACCCAGTGTGCCGTTGGATTGGATCATCTTTGCTTCAAAATTGGAATTTGATGTGGTAGATTTAAGTTGATGCTTTTTTTTTATATGATCGAAAATCCTGTTTCGTGTGTGTGTGTAAAATCTTACGAAGGAAAAAGAATTTGAGATAAGAGGTGAAAACTGAACTGAAAGAGCGGAGCAAGAATAGATTGAAAGTGACCAGAAAAGAGAAAAAAGAAAAGAAAAGAACATGCTTCGAAAATAAATCAGCAGAACACGCTTCGAACATACTCCTAAAAATTAGGTTAAAAATTGTGACAATTGAGTTGAAACTCCGAAATTTAAACCTTAAAATTTAAATTGCACACAATTTAGTTCTTCCGTTACATTGATCGCGTTGACAGTCAATTGAACGTGCCATGTCATCAAAATTTATTTAAAAAAATTATAAAAATATAAAATATTATATTAATTCACTTATTTTCCTTTATTTTTTTTATAAAAAACATAAAATAATATATTTTTTTTAAAACCCCAAAGTATCCTTTCTTTTTAAAAAAACCATAAATCCTTAAATCAAACATTAAAACTGATTAAAAAATTCGACATTTTAAATTTTTTGAGGGTTTTGGGTCTTGAGAATGTATAGTTAGGGTTTGGAAATGTAGGATGGCAAATTTAAATTGATTTGAGGGTAAATGTAGGGTTAGGAATTTGAATTTTAGATATTTTATAAATTTTGGGTTTATAATTAAAAATAGTGATGATATAACTTATTTTATTAATATTTATGTCATGTAGGATTTAGACTAAAAAAATAAATCTCTCACTCTTATCTTAATCGACACCAATCCCTCACCTAAAAACCAATTTCACCCTCATCGACTTTATCGTTAATGGTATCAACATCAAACAACCACTCAACTTAAAAACCAGCCTCAACCCTCACGAGCTCTAAAAAAAAAGAACTGAACGATAAAATTAATAAAGATGAAAATAAATATAGTGAAGCAAAGATCAAGGCAAGAATAAAGAACCTTAAAGTTGCATAAAAAACGGCATTATAAATTTGAATCACTGCCCAAGCAAAAAGTTCTCGTCTTCCACCAGATATAAAGATGCCAAATTTTTTGTTGCATTATGATCAATGTAGTAGAAAAACAATATTTATTTTCACACTTTAGGTAGCCGGTTACCATTTAAGAAAAAAAATTCAATAACATAAAAATAATGAACAACATTGATGAGCAGTAACAATAAACACTTTAAACCACTTTAAACCACACAACTTTAACAATAAACAGAGGGAACACACAATAACATAAAAATAATGAACTTTATTTTTCGAAAAAAAAAAGAACATGCAATAAACAGAATGAACACACAATAACATAAAAATAATGAACAACATTGATGAGCAGTAACAATAGATCAATAATCAAATATTTACTAATTAGCTGAGTGGTGAACAATGCTTATGTTGCACCGTATTGTATGAGTTTAAATTTCGACATTTTACCTTGAGAATGTAATAGTTCTCTACTTAATAAAAAAAATAGATCAATAACCAAAGATAATAATTATTCAAATCAACCACACGAATAGAAAAGACACCAAATAATAACAATCCGCCACAAAGAAAAAGAAGACCAATTATTCAAAACACAAGCAAAAAGAAGTTAAATGAACTGAAAAAATTTATGTGAAGCACAACAAAAGACACGAAACCTCGAAAGAAACAAAAAACAAACAAAAAAAGTACATCCGACAATTGAAGTATCTATTTGAAGATCCCAATGGTGAAGAGGCCTCTCTTGGGACGGGGAGCAGTATTCTTCGTCTGAATTTTATTTAACGGTGGGCGACGAAAATTGAAGAATAAGAAGTGTAACCCCCTCGACCCGGTCTGGCCGGATGACCGGTCCGAGTAGGCCACACGGGGAAAACCGAAGTGAAACCCGTTAAGGTTCCCCCTCGGTTAGCAACCCTATTTTTTTTTTCTTTAACTTAATCTTTTCTAAAAGTTCATTTAAGTCCTATGTGATCAAACAACGGAATAAAATACATGAGATAATCATTCGAACCCAAAACAGCATTTGAACAGCCCAATTTTAATCTTTTAAACATGTCGTTTCGAAACAGCCTTGAGGCGTATCGAAACGCCTTGACCAGGTCAACTGCCCCAAAGCCCTTACAAGGGGCCGTATCGAAACAGAGGTCAACCGTTTCGAAACGCCCTCAACGGTCAACTTCTCGTGGTCAACGAGATTTTGACCATTTCGAAACCCTTAGACCCGTTTCGATACGCCTTCATCTCGTCAATTTCTCAGAATTCCAGTAGCCAAAACGTTCTGAAACGCGTATCGGAACAGGGGCTTCCAGAGGCTAAACCGTATCGAAACGCGTTCCGATACGGGGTCTCTGAAGCCTACCCGTTCCGAAACGACCCAGCCCGTTTCGAAACGCGGGCTGCCTGCAACCTTCGAAAATCAGACTTAGGTGAATTTTAACAAGTCTAAAGGTCCCATAGGACCCCTAAAGGCACACAACACCAACAAACAAAGTCTAAAGGCATACATCCTAGGTCTAGCATGCTCAAACACCCAAAATGCATAGATTTAAACCAATCATTCATACATGACAATTACACATTAATAACATATTATAGAAGGCATGCTTGAAGACATTAATAGACGAAAAGTATCGTTCATCACATAAAAGTTTACATGCCATCAAACAATCTTAACATCCAAAAGGCATACATCATTCAAGCATTTGGCAAGATATATCATGCTTACAAACCAAGTTCAAATATAAGCATCAATCACACACATGAGTCATACCAAGCTCATACAAACACACTCTCTTGCCACATTTCTAAGCTACTACAAAATTATAACCGTACTTGAGCAACAAAAACTTGAAAAGCCCTTCTTGCCTTGCTCCGAGCTAACACCACGCTAATGATCTGCATTGTTGAAAATGAGAGCGTAAGCTATAAGCTTAGTGAGGATGCTCTAAAACCGAAAACATCAACAATGCAGGGTTCAAGCATGTACTCCTAATTCTCATTTCTATCAAGCATAGGTAAAATGATGAGTAGACCTAGCTAGTCTTTCAAGAAGCATAATATGGCATCTTACATCATACTAAGCTCAATCATCACATATCATTGTCATGCATCTCAAGTATAAGAACAAGATCAATCAGCCACTATTAGATTACCCGGATGTGCGGATTTAACCTCAACATTCACATTACCTCGGTGGAATTCCACTCATCACCAGACCTTGCATGGGCGGGATTCCACTCATCACCACATGCCCTACGGATGAGATTCCACTCATCATCCCGTAGAATATATATAAGCTTTCGGTGGAATATTACATCACCGTACTCCTCCTTGATGACTCAACGCCATCAAGGCCACGTACATTTTAACTCAATTTGTGTGCACACTAATCCTAATGATCGGTCATTTACACCGGTAAGTTAATTAGTGCCAATTTACATTTACCACATCACATATCCATCAACCATATCTCATGCTCATCACATACACATATCATGGTATACATGTGCAAATCAACCACATATCACAAGAGCATAAATATGCAAACACAATAGTATTTAATGCAAATCAAGAGCTAAGTTAACAACTTAAATCTACATGAAAATGGTCTACCAAGCACATTTCAACTCATACACTACATACACTCGAACCGAACTTTAAAACACATTTAAAGTCACTCACCACCCTTCCTTAGCAACCAAAGCAAGCCTCCTACAAGCCCGGATTCGATCTCAATGCTTCTCCAACGTCTCTTCTTGCTTCTAGCCAATCAAAAACACATCCATTATTCCCAATCAATGCTAAAATTCAGTCAACAATCAACTCTTGAGCTCAAACCAACTTCAACAAGTTTCCCAATCAAATCAAACCCCCAAAAATGCTCATTTTTGTGCTCCCTCAAACCCTAGCTGAAAATTCCATTTTCAATCATCCAAATGACCCCCAAATGGTCCCAAAATATCCTCCTAACATACATAAACAGTCAGCCCTCTAATTTCAACCTAAAACCCACCAAAAACTAAGTTTTAGACCCCTTAAAAATTGCCTCAAGAACCCATTTCGGGTTTTCACCCAAACCCAACCATTTTAATATATGTTAAGCATTTTAAGGTGGTTAAACCAAAACCCAACATTATATTTCAAAACAACTTGAAAATCTCCATAAAAACTCAAACTTTTATCAAGCCCTAATTTTCAAAAGTTCATGGTTTTAAATTCTATGACTATGTAGAGATAGAGGATGAAAAGGAGAGTTAGGAAATGTCATCACCTTTGAAAATGACCTTGGAATGAAGTTGAAAATTAATGGAATAATGATTTTTGTGTTGGGAGAGTTTGGGGAGATGGGTTTCACGTTGGAAAGGGGGAGAGGGTAGAGAAGATGATAGCTTTTTAAAAGTTGTCTTTCTTTTTAAATTCTTTTGGGTAAAATCACCAAAGTGGTCCCTCCCCTTTATTTTAAATTTCAATTACACATGTCATTACTAAAAAAATTTAATTTAATTTTACCGACTCGGTCCACTAACCCGACTAACTCCTAACCCCAAAACACGGGTGTTACAAGAAGTGAAACATTCAATGATAGATTAATAGAGTTTGGTGTTTTCAGTTAAACGAACACTGAATTTACATTCAAGAGTGTGAAATGTGTTTGGTGCTAAGTTTTGGGACTTATCAGTCACTAGAGACGATGATAGAAGATGGTGAACCATGGTGAGCGGTGATCAAAATCTAGGCCAATTCAAATAGGGGAGAGAAAAAGAGAGAATGAAAAAAAAGAAAGGAAGAAAAAAAATGAAGGGGTTTTTTATTTGATTTTGTTTCTAAACGACATTTTGATGGTAGTAGAGATTTAAAATGACGTCATTTTGGTGTGTCATCATATTGTCTGTTCAAAATAATAACAATTTAAAAGTTCAATAATTAAATTAAAAAAATTAGACTTCGATGGAGTGAGAAGAAAGTTAAGTGAAGATTTAAGTAACTTATTGATAAATAATACGTATATGACATGCATAAATAAAATTTAAACTATACCATATTTTACTTTGTCTCTACACTATTTTTTTTTGTCAAGAAAAGTACCTAAATTATATATATTTTTAATCTATAAATTATTTTTTAGTCAAAATAAGTATCTAAAATTTTTTTGACGTGTTAACGTTTTATTGACTAATATAATATTTTTTAACTTAAATAATGGTAGGACTTAAAGTGACCAGAAAAAAATTTTAAATACTTATTTTAATCTAAAAATAATTTAATAACTAAAAACAAAAAATAACATAATTTAGAGACTATTTTTTAATTAGACCTTTCTAATATCCGAACCAGATCCCTACCCAAATGAACAAAAAGGGTTTGAGACTAGGGTAAACTACATAAGTGACCACCATAATATTGGTAAAGTCGCGATTTGACCACCTTACTTTTTTCTAAGCAATTAAACCACCAAATTATTTAATTGGTTGCAATGTGACCACCAGCCGTTAAAAACTAACAGAAGAGGTGACGTGACAGTTAATAAAATTGGTATAATTACACATTTAGCCCCCTCTATTTGTACATTTGTATCAGTCATAATTTTAATAAATAAAATAATTTTATTATTTAATTAGGCTACGACACGTGCCGCCGTATTATTGGATGACTTTATTTATATATTTTTAATTTAATAATTTGTATTTTGTTCCTCCAATCAGGTGGTGACACGTGTCACCGGATTGAAGGAGCAAAACTAAAGAAAGAAGCAATTTGCTTCCAGTAGGGTTTAAACCCAGGTTCACTGGGTTGAAAGTGAGCACAGTTACCACTAGCCACTAGGCCAAAGCGATCCTTGTGATGTATTGTACAAAATTTAATATATATCTTAGTTTGTTACTAATGCCAGGAAAAAAAACAAGAAACATATTACCTTTGGTAGGATTTGAACCCGAGTTTCTTGGATTAAAAGTGAGCATGCCTACTACTAAATCAATATTATTCTTATGATTCAATGTACAAAATTTATAATATAACTTAGTTTGTTGCTCATGCCAGGAAAAAGAAAATAAATATAGATTAAAGAAACTCGAATATGACACTTTTGGGATGCATAAAAATATTTAAACCACTGAAATATATCTAATAATTAAATTATTAACCATTTTATTTTTTTATTAAATTTTAATTAAATTATTATATTAAAATATAAAAAATTATATTAAAATTTTATTTAACGAATATAATAATTTTTAAATTATGTTTATGAGTTTAGACTCGTTAAATAAAATTTTAATATTAATCTGGTGACACGTGTCACCACCTGATTGGAGGATCAAAATAAAAATTATTAAATTAAAAATATATAAAAAAGTCCTCCAATAATACGGCGACACGTGTCGTAGCCTAATTAAATAATAAAATTATTTTTTTTTGTTAAAATTAGGACCAAATTGATAAAATGTACAAATAGCGGGGACTAAATGTGTAATTATCCCAGTTTTATTAACTTTCACGTCATCTCTTCTGTTAGTTTTTAACGGCTGGTGGTCACATTGCAAACAATTAAATAATTTAGTGGTTTAATTACTTAAAAAAAAAAGTAAGGTGGTCAATTCGCGACTTTACTAATAGTATGATGGTCATTTATGTAGTTTACCCTTAAGACTATGGAGTTAAAGTTTCGCTCTTCACTTCTTTAAACTCACCGCCTTCAGTCCCGAGTCCCGAGTCCTGAACGGCTAAACCCCTCCGTCTAAGTTTTAGACTAGAGTTTTATTTTCATTTTAAAATCTCCTCTCTTTCAAATCGCGAAACCCTAACCCCACTCGACTCCGACAATGAGCTACGCGGCCTATAAGATGATGCACTGGCCCACCGGAATCGAGAACTGCGCATCCGGCTTCGTCACTAACTGCCGTGCGGATTTCACGCCCCAAATTCCTCTCAACCAGACCGATGATCTTGAATCCGACTGGCCCTCAAGGCGCGGCATTGGTCCCGTTCCTAACCTCGTCGTCACTGCCGCTAATGTTCTCGAATTGTATGTAGTCAGGGTTCAAGAAGAGGGCAGCAGAGAGGCCAGAACTTCCACGGATGTCAAGCGCGGTGGAATTATGGATGGGGTCTCCGCCGTTTCTCTCGAGCTCGTTTGCAGTTATAGGTTTGCCTCCATATCCATAAAACCTCTTATAATACATGTAGCTGCCATATATGTGTCACTTCGGCCTTTACTTTATCTTTGTAGTGTATTTCTAAGTTTCTGGAATTAATATGGTAGTTTGTTCAGTGAGTATTGGTAATGAATTGGATAAGTAGCGGATTCCTTAACTTGTGCTTGGTTCTTATTCATGCTTCCACGTCTTCATCTTTCTGAAGCTAAAACCACGCATTAGGATGTAAAAGTAAATTTGTACGGAGAAATGACTTTAGTGGAGAGTAAAAACGCTTGATTTTACTTATATATGCAACCGTTATGGTTATTTTATTGTCAGTTGTTAGTCATATAGTGTTCATTTTAAATCAACATGGTTTTGCTTTTGTGTTGTTTGTACCAAGTGACAAAAGTATCAATCAAAATGTAGCAAGGTTGCTGACTTGCTGTAGTTCTCCTTGGGATTTTTTTGGGGTTAAAAATTCTTCTGCAGATTGCATGGTAATGTTGAATCTATGGCGGTTCTATCTATAGGAGGTGGTGATGGCTCTAGGAGAAGAGATTCAATTATCTTAGCCTTTCAAGATGCCAAAATTTCGGTCCTGGAGTTTGATGATTCAATTCATGGCCTTCGAACAACGTAAGAATATATCATGAATAATGCTATTCATAACTTTCTGATTTATAGACTCTTTGTCACGCTTCTAGTTTTGATTCTTATCTCAGAACTATTTATACAATATGACTTGTTTCCTGATTTTGGAAGCTGATACTCATGTATGGTGATTTCTTTTCCAGCTCAATGCACTGTTTTGAGGGCCCAGAATGGCTTCATTTGAAAAGGGGCAGAGAATCATTTGCAAGAGGCCCTTTGGTAAAGGCTGATCCTCAAGGCAGGTGTAGTGGTGTTCTTGTTTATGGTTTGCAGATGATAATGCTCAAAGCTGCTCAGGTCTCTTTTGCTCCCTGTACTTTTGACTATTTCATAGTTTACTTTCTCTATATCTAATGATGATATCGAAAACCTTTTAATGTGAAGGGAGTAGACTGTATCTCTTTCATTTTCACATTTTCTAGGTGTTGTTTATTTTTCAGTTAGACATCAAAAGTTATGCCGTTTGTTTGGCAGCTGCTTGAGAATAGTAATTCCTGCAAACCCGATATTCTGGAAGTCGTGTGTGTTTAAATTCCTATCTATGGATGAGGAGTAATGGTTCTCATTGTGATACTTAACAAGAAATTATTCCCATAATACAAAAACAAAAAGAATAGCATTTATTGTTGGCTGGCCTGGAAAATGATCTGGTATTTCATTTTTTGAAACAGAAAGGTTCTCATGGCGGCTGATGTTAAAAGGTCTTAAGCCTTCTTTAAGAAGGCCTCTGTAATTTCTTTTGTTCATTTCTTGACATCAAATCTTTCTTTGTCAGGCTGGTTCTGGGTTTGTTGGTGAGGATGATGCTTTTGGATCTGGAGCCGCAGTTTCTGCTCGTGTTGAATCATCTTACATAATCAATTTACGAGATTTGGACATGAAGCACATCAAAGACTTTATATTTGTGCATGGTAAAGTTCGATCAACTATGTCTCTTATTGATTTTAAGATTTTCTTTTAAAGTATTTGCACTGTAATATGTTAGTGTAAGGGATTTAAATAGCTGTCCGCGACAACTATAGTGGCCGTTATATAGCGGTTTGGGCACCGTCCAAAACCACGATACCTGCAACCGTTATGTCCGCTATAGCATTTATTTTTGAAAAATTCACGATCGTGATACCCTCAATGACCGCAATAGCATCTGTTATGTCCACAACCGCGATAAACGCAACGCGACCGCAATTTAAATCCCCTGTGTACCTATATTTGGTTTCAATAGCTGGAAAATCAGTTAGCAGTCTCGAATTTGCCAACTGGTTATGTGAACCTCTTTCACCTTGTTGCATTATAGTAAAATTGAATGGGGTCTTTAAATTGTCACTCTTATATTGGCTTCTTGAAATTGGATTACTTGGAAAACTTACTAGGCTTCATTTTATTATTAATTATGTCACAGTTGAAAGGCTTTTGAGTTATGTTAGTTACAGCTGATGTCCCTTTTACACTTTGATCCATTGTTTTCTTTCTTTTTTATATTTATTTGAGCTACTTTTTGTTTTCTTGATCTTTACTTATATTTTATGATTTATTTAGGTTATATTGAGCCAGTGATGGTTGTCCTTCATGAACGGGAGCTTACTTGGGCTGGACGAGTCTCATGGAAGCACCATACTTGTATGATTTCTGCACTTAGTATCAGCACAACGTTGAAGCAGCATCCTCTCATATGGTCAGCAGCTGTATGTTTTCTCAACATTATTAGTCATGTTTTATAACCATAGAAATGCTTTGATATATGTGTTACTTAGACTCGGTGTCTGAGTGTTGGATATGGGTATGTATCTGACATGGTCAGATTTTTTTAAGTTTTTTCCATGTGTTTGGAGGATTCTTGGAGGTCATATCCCCATATCCTTGAGTTGTATACGTGTGTCATATACAAATACTTCAAGAAGAGTTGGAGCAACTTACCCTAAGCTAGAAGTTAGATTTGGCTAAGATAAATCAATTTCTTCTCCCCCCCCCCCCCCCCCAAAGCTGCTGGATATGTACCGAAGATAAAAGTTTGTGCTTTTGAGTGGTTACCTATTCCACGCTTTTATTTGAGAAATGGTTATTTGATGCATAATTACTTGAAAAATGAAAATTTCCACATCAACTGAGCAAACTTCTATTAAAATTTACCAATGGATGCTGTAAACGCATTATGCCAACTTCCCTTTACTAATCTTTAATAGTAAATTTGAGGTTTAAACTAAATGTATAATTCTGAACAATTGTATTTTGTTAATTAGCTGGAGGGTTGTGCACAGTCCTTCCAAATTCCATTCTTGTGATAATTGGTATTTCTTTGTTTTCAGAATCTTCCTCATGATGCTTATAAGCTACTTGCAGTTCCATCACCAATTGGAGGTGTTCTTGTGATTAGTGCAAATATGATTCATTATCATAGTCAGGTAAACCGCTCATTGTCCAGGCACTTGAACTCGTCTAGTACTTCTATATGAGATTACTTTCTGCTAAAATTTGATTTAGTGATCCACATTGTCTACCTTTTTCTAGTTTATCGTTGCTAATCTTATAACTTGCGAGTTTGTTTCTGCAGTCAGCGTCATGTGCACTTGCTTTGAACAGTTATGCTGTCTCTTTTGATAACAGGTCATGCCTCTCTCTCTCTCTTACACACACACAAGTGTTTATTCACCTGGTCCCATTATATACATGCACCTACAGCCTGATACTGTTCTTGCATAATTTGTTTTTGCATTGGTATTTGTATAGTATCTAGTTGTTTCTGAAATTAAAATCTCAGAGAATTTGGATCACCATTCTAGTTTAGGCACTGTTTGTAACCCGTCAAAAATTATTTCTTAATTAAGGGCTTAACTATGTGTATCATCGCATCAATGAGTTCCTATAAGTCTTAACATGAAATAAATACCATTATCCAATATTTCTTGGAATTTAATCTTGACATCTTTGTTGACATGACACCTCAACAGTTGCAACTGTCAATATGCTTTACATCAATGGTGCAAGTGGTAGAGTGTGTTGAGCCATGCTTTTGTCATAGGATGATAGCATGTCCAAGTTGTCAGTATCACTTATTTCTGTGAGAAAGGTGGTGGATTGCATATGCCATTATATCAAATTAGTGCCTTAGGCCCTTCTTATTCCGGTGTGACTGTGAGCATGGTCATCACTGTATTATGTATGCCTATCTGATCAATCTCGACGAGTTGTTGGGCTCGTTTATTTGTTTCAGTAGTTTCCAGTTGGTTTTGAAAATAATGACTGATCATGCTATTAGTTGGTTAATATCTCACTTCTTTTTCTTAGTGGTCTATTTTGTTAAAGTGGCTTTTGAGATAAACATTAAATGTGTTCAGCATCTAATCTTGTTGTCTTTGCTTTTGTTTCTCCTCAGCTCCCCTTTCTGTCCTTTAACACTGATTGTGTTCTGTATTTCATTTCAGTCAAGAGCTTCCACGATCAAGTTTCAATGTAGAACTGGATGCTGCTAATGCAACTTGGTTACTAAATGATGTAGCTTTGCTGTCAACAAAGACTGGAGAACTACTACTGCTGACCCTTGTTTATGATGGGAGGTAAGTGTTTTTCATTTGGTTGTCATTTTTCAATTGTATGGTAGTTTTCTTTCAGCTGCAGTGCTAGAACTTAGTCTTTTTTTTTGTTTTGATAGCATAAATAATCGAATCGGTAGACAGTCATGATATTTCATAACAATCTTTGTTGTGGTGCTGGTGAGAGAATAGTTTACCGAGTTGGCTGATAGTGAAAATGTTACAAAATTATGACCAGCATAGGAAATACAGTATGCATATAAGTGAAAGTAATGAGGTCCTATGATCATTCAGAGGGTTTGGTTGCTGACAGCAGTTCTGCTGCAAGCGCACCCTTGTCGATATCTGATAAAAAATTCTTTGTTAATTGACATAATTAGTTTATAAATAAACTACCATACAAGTGAAAAATGACAACCCAAAACTATCTCCCAATCGACTACTTGAAGAGTAGTTTATAATCGGTAGTCAGTCTTTTCTCTTTTAAGTAATCGACAGATTAAGCTAAGAGAACATATGACATCTTGAAGAGTGCTCGAGTTCTCTCTCTCTCTCTCCCCCCCCCGGCTTGGAAGTTAAAACAGAAACAAAATGTAGGAAGATAAATGCTTTACTCCCTGTAGACTAACATTGACTATGTTTTACATGAAATTAGTGAAGTTTCTACTCATCTTGATTCTTTCTTTTCTCCTCTGAAGGGTTGTGCAGAGACTTGACCTCTCCAAGTCTAAGGCTTCAGTACTTACATCGGTTAGTTAATCTGTTAAAATCTTCATGCTAATGCCCGTATAATTTGTATTCTTTCAATATTTCTCCTGTATTGACTAGTTATGTTGGGAATTTTGCTTCAATTATTTTAGGGCATTACAACTATTGGAAATTCATTGTTCTTTCTGGGTAGTCGATTGGGAGATAGTTTGCTTGTTCAATTCAGCATTGGATCAGGAGCATCAGCCTTGCCCTCTGGCTTGAAGGAAGAGGTGTGTTCGTTACCAGCTATTTTCAAGTATTGTTGTTTTTTTGGATTGTGCGACAACCCCATTCTATTTTCAAAACCTGCTATTCATGCTTGGCTTTCTAGGCACTGTTGGTTGATAATTCCACACTGAAGGGCTGTTATCTCATATTCTTGAATATTATGGCATCATTTTGACAAATTTCATAGTTCATTCTAAATTTGTTCTTCGCTATTTTTTTTTGCTGATGGAATGCTATAAAGATTTCCTTCTGATTTTCTGTTCTTCTAGGTTGGAGATATCGAAGGTGATGTTCCTCTAGCAAAGCGCATGCGAAGGTCATCATCTGATGCTTTGCAAGATACAGTTGGCAGTGAAGAGCTTTCCTTGTATGCCTCAGCCCCAAATAACAGTGAATCAGCACAGGTGGTGTACTTTATAATTAATACAAGGCCTTTGTTGTTTGCTTTTAAGCTTCATCTTATGAAGAAATTCTATAAATTGTGGGGATGGAAATCAATCTCTTCTGGGATTAGTAACCAAATAACAAAATCTATCTAATAATAAAGCAGCTAAACTAGTAATAAAGAGCTTAGGCTAAATACTTAAAGATTATAGTTTTAGAGTCCAAGTAAACTGGGCAACATTCATTTGGAATCAGCTGCTGTACTTTTCATGATTCATGATTTGGACAGTTCATGCGTCAAAATTGTAGTTATGCAATTTCTCTATGTAACGAGTTTGAGAAATTAAGTGTTGGACTAATGGTGTATCACTTTGTAAAATTTGTATTGCAGATATCATCTAGAGAAGAATGTTTCTGCTATCATTTTCATTTGTTTCATGCATTGTATTGATTTATTCTGCATGGTTCATTATTGTAATGGACATGGTTATTATTTTTCAGTCTTTCACCGTATTAGTGTTTCTGTTCCTCCATGTGTGCAGAAAACTTTCTTGTTTGCAGTGAGAGACTCATTAACAAATGTTGGCCCTTTGAAGGACTTCTCGTATGGATTGAGGATAAGTGCTGATGCAAATGCAACTGGAATTGCCAAACAAAGTAACTACGAACTGGTTAGTTTTAGTGATTTAGATGCTTATTTTCTAGTAAGCTTTGACACTAATGCATTTTGAAGTGGTTAGGGTTTGGGGTGGTGATTTGAATTTGGGATCTCTTTTATGAAAGTGTGTCTCTGTTAAGCTTAGTTACCTAAATTCTGCCTCCGTATGTATCAGCTAACCACTCATTTCCTTTTATTCTCCTTTGTTTGCATTACCCCCCTCCCTGAATTTGATTCTTGGTTAATCTTTTAGGTGTGCTGTTCTGGCCATGGAAAGAATGGTTCCCTCTGTGTTCTTCGGCAGTCAATTCGTCCAGAAATGATTACTGAGGTACAACCATCAGCTTTGACTGAATTTCACCTGATTAAAATTTTAAATATTGATATCATCTGTGTATATTGTCTGGTTGCTGTTGTTAATTGAACTATTGCATTTCAGTTGTAAACATCACTTCTTAGTGCTAGAAACCTCGTCTGTAGAACTCTATGCATGCATCATTACATGCACGCTTTTGCATCTGCAGGTTGAACTAACTGGTTGTAAAGGAATTTGGACTGTTTACCACAAGAGCACTCGTGGTCACAACGCCGATTCTTCTAAAATTGTTGCTGATGATGATGAATATCATGCATATTTGATTATAAGCCTGGAGGCACGCACTATGGTAATCTCGTCCCTTACCTTTTTCTGACCTTTCCCCCCTTTTTTCCCCTTGCTTATTTTGTCTATGAAAGATAAGGTATTCATTAATCTTCTATTCCAATTTCTTTGATCAGAACCAGAACACCTGAGAATGATAAACTATTTCACTTTAATTCTTTATCAGTCACTGTAGATCCATTGTTTTATAAAGTACTATCTTTCAAGAAGCCAGAAGAGATGATTCCAGATCAAATCTGACTTCCAAATCTCAACATTTGAAATTGCTGTTTTTCCTTAAAAAAAGAAGAAAATGTCAACTATTTAACTTTCAAATTAGCATCAACTTTGGCTCTTGAGATTGACCACTGCATAACTCCCTATGGTGACCAGGTTCTTGAAACAGCTGATCTTTTGACGGAAGTGACTGAAAGTGTGGACTATTACGTTCAAGGTAGAACAATTGCTGCAGGAAATTTGTTTGGAAGGTGACAACACTTGTGTGCTCTATATTTTCTGGGAAAATATTGTCTTCTTTTGTGTTCAGATTTTCTAGAAGAATAATTTTGTATGGTTGATGCTGTATTTTTTTCACTTGATTTATACTTTATATAGGTGCCATTGAATGCAGTCTGATTTAAGCATTTCAATGCCACCATTTCGTTTAGTAATTTGCCCACTATGCAATTTATGGTTCATTTTTTTAATAATTTAAGTATGCTCTTGAAGTTTTACTAGCTTCAGGTGAAATGACATTGTTGTTGTCAAACTATACCTTGCTTAGTAGAACTTGAAGAGTTTTTTGCTTGGTAAGTTTGAAATCTGTCTTGGAAGATTTCATTTCCCCCACACTTTCTGTCCATTTATTCATGTTATAAATTAGATATCATGCTTCTAAAAAACTATTCACAAGTTAAATGTCATTGGGCTTTTATGACTTGTGGATGTGTTGCTTTGAAAATAACGCTATGTTAGCGCTCTCATGTTTAGAGGTGCTTACGTTTGTATACAAAATTCTAAATACTTGTCTCATTTTGCATTTTTACTTGTGGGTGTATTACTTAGAAACTAATGATACATTGGCATTCTATTGCTTTAGGTGCTTACATTCATAGGCAAAATTCTAAATACTTGTCTCATTATGTTTCTTTTAGGCGTCGAGTTATCCAGGTTTTTGAACGTGGTGCTCGGATCCTGGACGGTTCTTTTATGACTCAGGAACTGAGTATTCCATCTCCAAACTCAGAAACTAGCTCTGGTTCTGATAATTCTACAGTTATGTCTGTCTCTATTGCTGATCCTTATGTGTTGCTAAGGATGACTGATGGAAGCATTTTGCTCCTTGTTGGAGGTATGGTTTGGCATAGTTTATTTTTGTGCATGTGCTTATTAATTTGTAATTCTCTTTACTTGCCATGAGCTGCACTCTTCATAACAAGGCTGTACTGTATTACAAAACCATGCAGCATCCTATTGCTTCTGTTATTTTATTCTTGATGGTTTTATGTTAAACTCTGAATTACAGATCCTGCTACTTGCACTGTTTCTATAAACAGTCCAACTGCTTTCGAAGGCTCAAAAAAATTGGTATCTGCCTGTTCATTGTACCATGATAAAGGTCCAGAGCCATGGCTACGCAAAGCAAGTAGCGATGCGTGGCTTTCCACTGGCATTGGGGAGTCTATTGACAGTGCTGATGGAGGGCCACATGATCAAGGGGATATATATTGTGTCATTTGCTATGAGAATGGTGCTCTTGAAATATTTGACGTGCCTAATTTCAACTGTGTTTTCTCTGTTGAAAAATTTGCATCTGGAAGAACCCACCTTGTTGATGCCTATTCACAGGAATCTTCTGAAGATTCTGAGAAACCGATTAATAAAAGTTCTGAAGAATTGGCTGGCCAAGGTAGGAAAGAAAATATTCACAACTTGAAGGTTGTAGAGTTGGCCATGCAGAGATGGCCTGGAAATCACAGTCGCCCATTTCTTTTTGGTATATTAACAGATGGAACAATTCTTTGTTATCATGCTTTCCTGTTTGAAGGTCCAGAGAATGCTTCTAAAATTGAAGGTTCAGCATCTGGACAAAATTCTGCTGGCTTAAGCAATGTCAGTGCTTCTAGGCTTAGGAATTTGAGATTTATTCGTGGTTCCTTGGATGCTTACACAAGGGAGGAGACATCAAATGGAACATTATCCCAAAGGATTACAATTTTTAAGAACATTAGTGGTTATCAAGGGTTTTTCCTCTCTGGGTTAAGACCAGCTTGGTTTATGGTGTTCAGGCAACGGCTCCGCATTCATCCACAGGTCCGTAATCTAGTCTGTCATGCAATGGGATAAAATAGTTTAATGTTCTAAAGTTGGATACAGTTTTCTATTAGATTTTGCACAAATTTTAATGTAATTTTGATCGTTGCAAATTGACTCCACATTAAATAACTGGTAAAATTTTTGACACTGTGCTTTGTAATTATTCTCTACTTGTGCTACTGCACCACTCTATCATTGAAGTTGGAATCATTGAGCCTATTTGAGAATCTAGCCAAATGTAGCCTAGTTCAGGAAGAATTCTGCTAGACTTTTTATATTGGTGCCTTTAAATAATGAATGAAATCGATAATAGAATACTGTCAACTTTTGATAGAATCTTATCTTTAATTGTTTCACAATATTGTGTAAGCATGTATGCTCTTCTCATTTTGTTTCTTTGTTTTTTCAGATATGTGACGGATCTATTGTAGCTTTCACTGTTCTTCATAATGTAAACTGTAATCACGGGTTCATATATGTTACATCTCAGGTTAGATTATACTTTAATTACTTTTATGTTTTGAAGTAACACGATTTTGCATAATGGCTAAAGCAATAATTCTTGTTGGCATCTTTTATCCTAGGGTATTTTGAAGATCTGCCAAATGCCATCTACATCAAACTATGACAACTATTGGCCAGTGCAAAAGGTGATTTCTAAACCATCTTACCAGAATTAGAAATTAATTAATCTCGTAAGTTATTTTGTCAGTGTACTTAATAGAAGCTTTCTGTCTGGGTTAGATACCACTGAGGGGCACTCCACATCAAGTTACTTACTTTGCTGAGAGGAATCTTTACCCACTTATAGTTTCAGTTCCTGTAAGCATATTCTCCTTTTTTCTTTAAAAGAAATTATTTTATTTTTGGTATTATGTTAATATCTATAGTACCTGTTACTGTTTAAACCTTTACAAGCTAATGTACTTACATATGGTTGGAGCCACATGATGGCTATCTTTTCTGGCTTCTCATGGTTTGAAGAAACTTCGAATGTTGATAATTATCAATTCTTAAACTGTGCCATTGAATTATGTGAACAACCATGCATGTTATTGTCACCAGGTTTGGTTTGTAAATTAATTCCCACCGTATTGGTTGGATTTATTAGCATTTTTCAGATGATGGTTTTTCAATTTCTTCTTAAAGTAGTTGGAATAATTAAGCATTTTATCAGAGGGCTATGCATGTATTCAATGGAATTTTAGTTAGGAAGCAATTTGCCTAATCTTGTCCACTGCATACTTAATTGGATTTGAAGGTTTAACTATGAAATTGCTGCTTTATTCTTTTTCCAAACTATGATGCCGGCATGCCTAAGTTATAAGAAGCAGGCCGGATCTAGGAGGGTGGGGGTGGTTGGTATTGTTCCCTGAAGTTTTGTACTGATCACTATAATTGCAGGTTCATAAGCCAGTTAATCAGGTGCTATCATCATTGGTTGATCAAGAAGTTGGCCATCAGATGGACAATCATAATTTAAGTTCTGATGAATTACACCGTACTTATACTGTGGATGAGTTTGAGGTTCGGATTATGGAACCTGAAAAATCTGGTGGTCCTTGGGAAACTAAGGCAACTATTCCAATGCAGAGTTCTGAAAATGCTCTAACTGTGAGAGTGGTCACTTTGTTTGTAAGTTTCTCTCTTTGTTGTCTGTCTTGGCTTCTGTGCTTCATGGTTCTGGAGAAGGGGTGGTTTGAAAGATGATAGAATGCATGTCATTATCTTGAGTCTTATCGAGAGCATGTTTTCTATAGAAGGTAGCAGTTAAGGGAGACTGTACTTGATGTGTTATGCTTCATAGCTTAATTTAATCTTCTCCACAAAACATGAGGATTGAGGGGACAACTTTATAATTATTTATTGTGTTAAATGGTAATTTAGACAGTGCTTTATTGCAGAATACTACCACAAAAGAGAATGAAACCCTTTTGGCTATTGGGACTGCTTACGTTCAAGGGGAGGATGTTGCAGCAAGAGGACGCGTGCTTTTGTATTCTATTGGAAGGAGCACTGATAATAATCA
The DNA here is from genome assembly GCA_958450335.1 of Hibiscus tridactylites. Lineage (NCBI taxonomy): Eukaryota > Viridiplantae > Streptophyta > Magnoliopsida > Malvales > Malvaceae > Hibiscus > Hibiscus tridactylites. Next base: position 7,125,333 of record OY288283.1, read on the forward strand.
GAATCTGGTACTTTGACTACTTTCTGATTATCTGATTTTTCACGTAAAAAATGATCATCTTACTTCTCAAAATGTTTAATCCAAATCTATTCTATATTCACATCTCAATTGAACTTGTGAATTGATATTTATCTTCTATAGGTTTCAGAGGTTTATTCAAAGGAGCTAAAAGGTGCTATATCTGCTTTAGCCTCCCTTCAAGGTCATCTCCTGATAGCTTCTGGTCCTAAAATTATTCTACATATATGGACTGGTAGTGAGTTGAATGGAATAGCATTTTATGATGCTCCACCATTATATGTTGTGAGCTTAAATATAGTAAGTTTTACTTACCTTTACCATCTTTATGACATGCTCCAGGTGAAAAGGCCTGGATACCAATCTGACTTTATTTGATTCCATCTGATCTGATCTACTTATTTTACTTTCTATTGATGCAGTTTTTGAACTGTTTTGTTGACTGCAAATAGTTCTTAGTTTCCTTTTTTGCATTTTTATTCCTTATTTTAATGCATCCTTTAGTTAATAGTTAATACCTACTGTGAACTGCAGGTCAAGAATTTCATCTTACTTGGTGATGTTCACAAGAGTATATATTTTCTTAGTTGGAAGGAACAAGGTGCACAACTTAGCTTATTGGCCAAGGATTTTGGCTCCCTTGATTGTTTTGCAACAGAATTCTTGATTGATGGAAGTACCTTAAGTCTCATGGTTTCAGATGAGCAAAAGAATATTCAGGTTATTACATCCATCTTTTCTGCAATTTTGCATTTAAATTAATGTGCGTATGGTAATTATATTTCATTTATATCATATATTTGATATCATCAACATTTTACCCTACACCTGTAAAGAAATCATGCATAGGCATATCTAGGAACCACAAAGAAATCATGGATGATACCACCTGCAAAGAAAGTGGTTATTTTGGATACTTGGCTATTAACATGCATAGGCATCTTGTAAATACTCCCCTCCTATTTCTTTCACTGGAAGGCCTTAATTCATCTTGCTGAGGTTTGCTTCATTATTTGTCATTAGGATCTACACCATTGGAGCTATTTGTTGAACTGTCAATAAGTTCATTCCTCTCTTAATAGTTTGATGATTGATTATCATTTTTTAAAATTTTCATGTCACTGTTTGCCATTCAGATATTTTATTATGCACCAAAGATGTCTGAAAGTTGGAAGGGACAGAAGCTTCTTTCAAGGGCTGAATTCCATGTAGGTGCCCATGTAACTAAGTTCTTGCGGCTCCAGATGCTTTCTACTTCTGGTCGGACCGGTGCCACTGCAGGCTCTGACAAAACCAATCGATTTGCTTTGTTATTTGGTACTCTGGATGGAAGCATTGGCTGTATAGCTCCTCTTGAGGAACTCACATTTCGTAGGTTGCAGTCTCTACAGAAAAAGCTTGTTGATGCTGTTCCACATGTAGCTGGTTTAAACCCAAAATCTTTTCGCCATTTCCGTTCAAATGGAAAGGCTCATAGGCCTGGTCCTGACAGCATAGTTGATTGCGAACTGCTGTGCCAGTAAGTAGCATCTTTTTTGTTTCTGAAAATCTTACGGCTAGTATTGTCATCTTAGAAGTATCAAATTGAATGCCAGGAATTGTGTTTCGAGAAAAGTTTGTTGCATTTTTTAGTTTCTCCTCCAATCATAAAATTTGCATTTTTCAAGTTTTCCCTAAATCCCAAGAAAAATTTCCCCTATGTGAATTTTTAACATATATCGTTTGCTTTGTTTGTTTAAACTAACATACCTTGCAAGTTTCTGAGGTGTTCTTTTGAAGGATGAGAAATGCTGGCAGTACAATTTGCATGAATTCTTTAAAACAATAGTCCATTGAGCATGCTTTTTTTTTGGTTCAGAGGTCATTTAGCATCACATCAGCAGTACCATCATGACCGGTGTACCTTTACATTCTTTTTGTAGTTACGAAATGCTTCCGTTGGAGGAACAGCTCGAAATTGCTCACCAGATAGGAACTACCCGATCCCAAATTCTGTCTAATTTAAATGACCTTACTCTGGGAACAAGCTTCCTGTGAATGCAGCAGATGTTAAAGCAGGCAGGTTGTAGAAAACATTCAAGGAACGCTCACAGAACAAGTCATGACGGGTCGGCTATACCTGTTGTAGAATGAACGGTAACCAATTTAAAGCTTTATTTAGACCAGGTTTGATATCTTGAGTTCATTTGATGTCGAGAAAGAAAAACAAATGGTTGTATAGTCGTGTTTGTCGAATTCTGATGTAGAATCTTGTAAACTAGAGGTAGAAAACAGGACCATAACCGACCGCTGTTGATTGTAGAACATTGTGAAGAAGAGGTGTGACATTTTGTTTTCCACCTGCCCTCTGGAATCCTTTGTTAGAAGAGAGTTGACTGCTCTTGAACTTGTCTAGCTCATTGAATAACTGTGAGCAGGTATTTATGTTTTTATATTCCATGAGAATTATGCAGTTTCGGTCTGATACAGTAATTGATAGCTGCAGGGAAAACATTGTTTTAATTTTATTTTCTTATAAAAAAAAGCAAGTCCCAATTTGACATAAGATGGTGCTGCGGCTTTGTTTGGTACGGTGGGTGTAAGCAAAATCTATCAAAGCTTATTCTTTTTATATTATTTAAAAATACTGATACTGGATTTCTATGCATACCATTTTTATCCTTTTTAATTGAAAGAAAATTCGAATTCACAATTCTCGCAATAAAATTGATGAAGTCATTAAAATTGAATATGTTGAATATTTAAAAAACGAAACTGATTATTGCAATAATCTACTCAAAATAATAACATACCATCTAAATCGATTGAATTGGAAAATCGATTCATTTCAGTCAATTCAGTTTATAGTTATTTGGATTTTTTTATTTTATGTAAAATTTCTTTAAAATTTCTGAAAATTTTAAAAAATTATAAATTATATATTCTAAAAGATTTGTAAATAATAAATGATAAAATTTAGTGTGTTACGTGACACGTAATATCTCAAGAAATTAATAAATAAAATTAATTGATTCAATTTGTTAGTTCAAAATTTTAATTATTTTTTTTCCAAAAATTTGAATTTATAATAAGCTCAACTCTTAAAAAATGATAAATATTAAACATACAAGGCTAAAGTAGGCTTTTTTTTTTTTTCAAAATAACTTAACAGGCTAAAGTAGGCTTGAGTTATCGAGAAGGAGAATGGTTTGATGTTTGACAATTTGTAATGAACGTTGTGAAGAAAAGAACTAATTTCTTTTAAGAAATTCGAATTTAATTATTTGTATGCAAGATATGTATATATTGTCAAAAAAATTAAGAATATTTATAAACAAATACTACCTTATAATCACTTTTAAATTATTAAAAAAAATTAAACTAACTTTAATAATTCATTCAATGTAATTGAATTAAGAGTTTTATTATATGTAATTTTAAGGGAAAATACTTTGATGCACAAGCTGTGTAAACTTTAGTTTACACAAGTCCTTTAATTTTAGGGTTTAGGGTTTAGGGTTTTATGTTAGGGTTTAGGGGTTTAGTATGTAGGGTATATAATTTAAGGTTTATGGTTAGAATTTAGAGTTTAGAGTTTAGGGCTTAGGGTTTAGGTTGCTAGGGTTTGTGATTTAGATTTTAAATTTTATAAAAGGATTGTGTAAAAAAAATTTACACAGCTTGTGCATCAAAATAAAACCCAATTTTAAGATATGTGCATAAAAATTAATAAATTCTTGTAACTAATGTTTATTTTTCTTTTTAATAAAATTATGTAGAATGTTTAATATATAATTAATTATAGAGATAATTAATACTCAATAATTTTTTAACCCATTAATTTAGTTGGTTGGTTGACTCCAGAGTCCCACTTAAAATTTTTATTTAACATAAATATAAAGAACTCGTATTTAATCAGTTTTATTTTTATTATTAATTTGTGAAAATATTAAAATAATAATTTTGCATCCAAAATATATTAATTATTCAAATTAAAATATAGAAATTTTACGTTGGAAACAGATAATATCCATGGAACATTCTCGTCACCACTGTGTACAGTCAATCTTACACTTCCATTTAAAGCCTTCCCCAGCAACCTGAGCTGAAACCACACCCAAAACAAAAAACACCAGACTTTATGTTCCATTTTCCTCTCAACAATGGCGATGCTATCTGAACATCTCCGTTCAACTTCAATCCCTCTTCATCTTCTTCCTTTTTCACCTCTCCTACTTGTATTACTCTCTTCCATCCAAGCTTTCTTTTTCCTCCAACAATGGAAATACTCCATTTTCCTCTTATTCTGCTGTTTCTTTCTTGCTTTTGTGCTGGTTTCCAGGCCCCCTTCAGTGTATCTCGTCGACTTCTCCTGTTTTAAACCGCCCCGCTCTTGCCAAGTTCCTCTCTCTAGGTTCATACAACATGCCTCCGCCGTTGAATCTTTCGATGATCAGAGTGTAGAATTTATGGCCAAAGTTGTGGCTTCGTCGGGAATAAGTGAACAGACTTATCTTCCTCCGGCGTTACTTTGCTTTCCTCCAAAAACCCATCAACGAGATTACGTTAAGGAAGCTGAAATGATTATTTTCCCGTTAATGGATGATCTTTTAAGCAAAGCTAAACTCTGTCCTCGAGATATTGATATACTCGTCGTTAACTGCAGTGCCTTTTGCCCGTCTCCTTCTTTGTCTTCCATTGTTGTCAACAAGTACTCCATGAGAAGTGATGTGAAAAGCTTTAATCTTTCTGGTATGGGGTGCAGTGCTGGAGCTATCGGCATTGACTTGGCTCAGAATCTTCTCAAAACTAGCAGCAACTCGTACGCCGTCGTTATCAGCACCGAAATCTTGTCTGCCGGTTGGTATTCCGGCCGTGAGAGGTCCAAGTTGCTCCTTAATTGCCTCTTCAGGATGGGCGGTGCAGCGGTGCTGCTCACCAACAGAAAAGAAGCAAGTAAATCGTCGAAATACAAACTTACAACCACACTCAGAACCCAAACCGCTTTTAACGACAAAGCTTATTCAACAGCCATCCGTGAAGAAGACGACGATGGAAAACTCGGGGTCACCGTTAGCAAAGCTTTAGTACAAGCCGCGGGGGAGATTCTCAGTTCACACATGGCAGTTCACGGTTCGAAAATCCTACCTTTGTCGGAAAAACTCAAGCATGTTGTCTCCATAATTCGAAACAAAATCAAACCTAAAACGGTGGAAATTTACACGCCAAGCTTCAAAACAGCGGTACAATACTTCTGTTTGCCGACTTCCGGAAGGGCACTGATAAGCGAGATAGGCAAAGGGTTAAAGCTGGAGGGGAGAGACATTGAAGGTCCATTAATGACACTGCATAGGTTCGGGAACCAGTCGTCTTGTTCGATGTGGTATGAGTTGGCTTACTTGGAGGCCAAGCAACGTGTCAAGAAAGGTGACAAGGTGTCGATGCTTGGGATGGGCACCGGACCCAAGTGTTGCAGTTGTGTTTGGGAGTGTATTAGGAACATAACCGGGGAGTCTGAGAACAAGTACAACCCGTGGAGTGATTGTATCCACCTCTATCCCGTTGAAGCTCTACTTTCTTCAAGCTCTCGACCTTGATTAGGGTTCCCGAGTTGATTTCTTGACTCATCCGAGTTGAATTTGATCATGGCCGATATGGAGCTTGGTGCTGGGTGATGTTTTTAACTCTGTTGTTAGTTCTTTCATTTTGATTAATGGAATTTTGCTAGTGCTCTATTAAGGATAAAATTTGTTGTCTCTTTTCGGTGTCCTTATATATGTTCCAATATTACAAAATTAAATTTTAAGCCTTAACTCTAAATTCTAAATCTTAAAACTTACACCCTATGTCTTAAAAAATACACCATACCCTAAATTCCCTAAAATCTAATCACAATTCTTAACCTAAACGCTAAAGTTAATTTTTAGTGTGGGACATATATAAGGGCACCGAAAATAGTAGAAAATTTCCATCCCTCTATTAAGATTATAATTTTCATGTATATTTTTTTTACTCTAACTAACTTTAAAAGTTTTTAATATAACACATAAAAATATTTATTTTGTATAATTTTTCTGAAATAAAATCATATGCTTTGATAAAAAAAAAATATGTTGTGGTCGGAGTAAGTTGTAACTGAGTTAATCCAGGAACTTTGAATGTAATATATATATATATATATATATATATATATATATGCCAGTATATAGATTGAAACTATGTATCAAAAATGGAAGTCTTGATTTATGATTTGTCCTTGTCACTTGAATTGATCTGATAGACATGGTGGACTGCTTGTTCTTGATTTGCGGTTTTGGTATTAGAGTAGAATTTTATCTTTTTATATATGAAAAAAATATTGATATAAGGTGTCAAAATTTTTTTGAATTTTTCAAAATTAATTAATTAAATTCATCTAATTAAGTGCTAGATTCAAATAAATTGAATCGATTAATTTTTAAATAAATACTATAAAGTAAAGATGAACAACTTAGTCAACCGGTTAAATATACTTCACATTATATCTTTAATTAAGTTGATGTTTAGTGAATTCGTAGTATAAACTCAAATAAAAAATTAAATAATAGTTTAAATATTTTTTCTTCAAAATGTAAGTTATAAATGTCTTAACACTTTTTTTATATCAAAATAGAAAGTCTTAACTCTGATGCATGAAAAGATTAAAGTGCTAATTAAAATATTAAGATTAAAGTATCTTTATTGCTATTAAATCAAACCTTCACCAACATAATTATTTTTTTGACAAATATTAATTCTACTTTTATGAGTAACTCTAACCAATCAGCCATCAGTTTTCACGAACAAAACTTTTACATTAATATCATGTTGATGTATTATATATTTACAATAACCTTAATATATTAATAATTCATGTTATAGTTTTTTTAATGGAATTCATGTTATAGTTATTTGACATGTTTATGTATTCGTCTCATATGTTTTTTTCTTTGAAATCTATATCCTTCTCATATTTGTTTCACTTTTACGACCGTTTTTATTTTATTTTATATTATATTATATAGTGACATGTTTTTAGGAAGAGAATAAAGATTCATATTTGAATAAAATGTTTATGCATCACTATATGACTTGTCATTAAAAATCATATTATTTAGATTGATTTCTAAAAATTAATGTTATTATGCAACGCGAATGCATTAAATATATTTGGACTATTATTTTATACTACGTTAGTGGAAAATAAAAATTGCACAAACAATATTAGAATGATGATATGAATTTTCTACAAAGATTTAAAAATATAAATAAATACTACTTTATCGGTAAAAATTTTAATTTTCACTGATAGTGCATACGATAATAATCTATACTAAAATTATAGAGTATAAAACGAAACTCACTATTGGTCCTGTTGTAGCAGTGCGTTTGAGCCCATATGGTATGGAAACTAAAAACCAAGTAGGTTGTCTAAACCAACTCGTCATGTCTTATTGTATTACTGTTTTCTAGGTTTAATGTTAAAATAAGTGTTTAAGCTATAATTTTTTTTATGAGATACATATTTAATTTTTTTTATTTAAATAAATATAATTTAGAAACTTATTTTAATATTAAACATGTTTTATGCAAACTAGTATACCCGTGGGTGTTGCAAATGTTTTGTTATTTTTAGCATTTTGTCACATGCCATTATCATCTTTTTAAAATAAGTTTTTTTGAAAAGTAGTTGGGCCTCATTAAAAACCCTCTCCCTATTAAAGAGGGAAAAGAGTGCCCCATCTAAAACTTTTATTCCAAGAATAAGAGTTTACACAACAGAAGAACCTGTAAATGAACCACAATCCAAAAATATCCCATCAAAAACACCCAAATCATACATTTCAACCCACTCCTTGTTTGGCTAGAGAGTCAGCTGCTATATTAGCCACTCTTGAAATCCACCTGATGAATGCGCCCATTCTCACCATCATGTTTTCAATTAGCTTGACTTTTTGCTGCAGATGTGGAGGGGAAACATAATTTCTGGAGATCCAGTCTACTACGGATTGACAATCAGTTTCAATAATTAGTCTACCACTATTCACCCATTGTGACTTGCTGTAAATAGACAATCCTGTGAATAGAGCCTCGAGTTCCATGACAGTGGGCGGACCCTCGGGACGAGATTCAGAGAAATCGAAAAGGATGTTCCCCTGCTCGTCACGAAGCAGACCACCTATACCACCCTTCGAGTTGTTGATAGAATATGCCCCATCAATATTTAATTTATAAAAGCCACTTGGAGGTAATTTTCATCCCATACTTCGACCCCCCGCTTTGTTGTTATGCTTCCACCCGTCGGCCAGATAGAAATTATCCATGAGAGATTCTGTTGAGATGATTTTGCCAGGGCAAGAAGCTTTAATCCAGTATGTTAGACGCAGTTTTATCAGAAATAGCAATTAATTCCAATCCACCACTTTCGAGTTAAAAATTACCTCATTACGGTATAACCATACCGACCAGATGATTGCTGCAGGGATAAGCTTGATCCATCATTTCTTCTTATCAACACTCAATAGACTCCATATTTCCAGCATCTTACCCGGATCATTAGGAACCAGTAACTCGGTATTAAGTAACCTGCAAAATATAGTCCAAATGCACCAAACACCATTGCAATTAAGAAATAAATGTGCCACTGACTCTAATTGAGACTTTCACAGTGAGCAAGCTCCATTATTAGAGGTGATTACTCCTCTTTTCAAAAGGACTTCTTTCACTGGAACCCGGCCCCAAATAACCGACCAAATGAACATTTCGACTTTTGGCGGGGCAAGGCCCAACCAAATAAGTTCTTTCCACGGATAAGACAGTTGAGACCTTGGATAAACCATTGATCGGAATGATCTAACCGAGAAAGCCCCGTCACTCGACCCCTTCCATCTCACCCAATCCTTACCCAAAGAGGAGAAATGAAAGTTTTGAATCTGATTGTAGAATGTATCCCACTGCGATAGTTCCCAGTCAAATAAGGGTCTCCGCAGTTTAATAGACCATACCCACTTTTCATCCACCATACTCCCCATTTCCGAAATGAATCCATCTTTATTTACCGCGAGGGCAAAAATCCTCGGATATAGAAGTTTAAGAGCATCATTTCCCAACCATAAGTCGGACCAAAACTGAATATTTCTGCCGTTACCCACCTGCAATTGCAGATTGGCTCTGAACTGAATACCGACATTATCATCTGCAAACACTGACTTCGAAATGCCATTCCATATCCACGAAGTAAATTTAGGGAGCGATGGATTAGGAATAAGACCAGTGGTACAACCTGGACTTTTAACTGCAATGACTTTCCTCCAGTAATTATCTACTTCATTACCAAATCGCCAATGCCACTTATTTAATAACGAGCGATTAAGTAAGTCAATGTTGACCACCTCTAAGCCACCTTCATTCTTGCTAGAACATACTTTCTCCCATTTAAGCCAATGGATCTTTTTTCTCTCTTCATTGCCTCCCCCAAAAAAGGTAGCCATTATACCGTTGATACGCCTAAGTATTTCTGCTGGCATTCGAAAGAGAGAAATGAAATAAATAGGAAGACTGCAGAAGACTGATTTTATAAGCGTCAATCTACCGGCAAATGAAAGAAACTTGGATTTCCAACCTCCTAATTTCACCTGAAATTTTTTAACTACCGGTTCCCAAAGATGGGCCGAGTTTTTCTTAGCGCCCAGGGGTAAACCCAAGTAATTTGTGGGAAAAGTATCCACCGTACACCCTACACCAGCGGCCATCGCTTCTACTTCGACACTGGGGGTATTGATGCCAAGAATTCTTGATTTTTTCAAATTCAACTTTAAACTGGATGCTAGCTCAAAAACACGCAGAACTCTTTTAATATTACTTACTTGAGTAGCCGATTTTCCACAAAAAATTAGAAGATCATCGGCGAATTGGAGATGACTGATGTCCAATGTATCCGAATTCCTCCCAACTCTAAACCCCTCGAAGAGACCAAGTCGAGCAGCCTTTGATAACATCAGATTCAAACCTTCACCCACCAAATTGAAAAGAAGAGGGGATAGTGAACAGCCCTGTCTGAGACCTCTTTTAATTTCGAAAGCTTCCGTAGGAGACCCATTGACTAGCACGGAAATAGAGGCTGAAGAGATACATTGTTTAATCCAAAGGCACCATCTTTTGTCAAAACCACACTCCTCCATAACTCTGAGCAAAAACTCCCATGAAACCGTATCATAGGCTTTACGAAAGTCTATCTTGAATGCAATTCCCGAATTACCAGATTTCCGAACTGCATCAATGGCTTCATTTGCCACTAGCACACAGTCCAAGATTTGTCTACCCCCAATGAAAGCAAATTGGGAATCTCCTACAAGCTGATCAATCACCTTCGAGAGCCTTCATGCCAACACCTTAGACAATATCTTGTATAAGCCACCAACTAAGCTTATAGGTCTAAATTCATCCAAGGAATCTGGATTTTTGACTTTGGGAATTAAGGTGATGAATGAATGATTAATCCCCCTATCCAGTCCCTTGCCCTGAAAAAAATCATCGAAGAAGACCATTATTTCTGATTTAAGTTCCACCCAGAATTTTTTATAAAAACCCATGTTAAACCCGTCAGGCCCGGGAGCTCTATTGCTGTCGATAGAAGATAGTGCTGACCAGACTTCCTCTTCAGAAAACTCCCTCTGTATCCAATCTGCTAGTACATGACTCAATCTTTTAAAATCTAAACCCAACTCCTGAACCTCTAAATGAGATGTTTGGTTATAGGCTGCAGCAAAATGCTCATAAACCTCTCTCTTAATAGCATCAGGTTCTGTGGACATCACCCCATTGATCTTCAGGCTAGAAATATTGTTCAAACTTCTTCTTTCGGAAATGGCTAGATGGAAGAATCGAGAGTTTTTGTCTCCTTCGACAAACCATCTCTGTCTTGATTTCTAGAGCAGAGCGCTTTCATTCTTTCTGTATAGGGACCATAGCTCCACCTTCAATTTCTTCAACAAACCGACATTGGAAGCAGAATGCCCCGAATGAGAAAGGCAACCTTCAATTTTCGAAATCTCCTTTTCCAATCTAGTGATTTCATGATCAAGATTTTTCATCTTTTTCATATTCGACCACTTCTTTACCGCTGCCTTAGTGTTCTTGATGAGATTAGCAATTCTGACATTGGGAGATTTCAAGCGCAGACCACGAATTTTCTTACTAACCATGTCTTCAAACCCATCTTCATTAAACCAGAAGTTGAAGCATCTAAATGGCTTCGGTCCCCAATTTTTCATTTCAGTCAACAGAAGAACAGGGTTATGATCCGAAAGGGATTTATCCAAACATTTCTGAACTAAACCAGGGCATGATTCTATAAAGGCCGTTGATAGCAGGAATCTATCAAGTCTCACAAGAGTCGGAGGGTCACGATTATTACCCCAGGTGAATTTGCCTCCCACCATGGGTAAGTCGATAAGTTCAGCCTCACTAATAAAATCCCTGAATGCAGTAATAAGGGGCAGATTGATAGACAAACCATGTTTTTCTTCTGGATCAAGAATAAGGTTGAAGTCGCCTTCAATACACCAAGCTAACTGTTTGGAAGAAACCAAAGCTAATACTTCATCCAAAAAAGGTTTTTTATCCGAATCAATCGAGGGACCGTATATATTTACTAATCCACACTTTAGTTTCAAAGGCTTAATGTACCCTATCAGAGTCGTAAATCTCTGATGCCTTATTATGTCTGAAACCTGAAAAAACTCCTCATCCCACATACTAAGTAAACCCCCAGCCGAACCCACTGCCGGCTCAATCACGTACTTCATCTTGCTTGAGTTCCATATTTTTCTAACTTCAAGATCAGACATATTCATCAATTTAGTTTCCTGGATAAATGCTACTTTAGGATGATTTTGTCTAATACACCGATTAACAGCCCTGAATTTCTCCTTCCTTCTAATCCCCCTCACATTCCATGATAATATTGTAAAATTCATCATAAAAAGTTATTTAAAATCCCAAATACAAATACCTCAGATACTTCCTCGAAGCTCCTCCTCCAGTTCGCAGATTTTACTGACCACCGCCTCTTTTCCTCCTTTAAAGGAAACTTCCAGCAACTTACTCACCTCCCACACCGATTCAGCTTCGAGCCCAATAGTCGATGCCTCCTTATTCGAAGACGGGCAAACATTGGCTGACTGAGAGAGTGGGAATTCTTCGAGAGAATCTCGAATCACTCTTCTAAGGAACCTTCTATTATCCGCTCGAAACAAACTTGATGGGCCGATAAACAGGGAGCAAATCGGGGGATTATTATGGCTTATAAATGAAGAAGAAGAAGCATTCGCTGAAAATTCCTTGCTTATGCCATCAAAAGTGTCTGGCACGAATTCCTCCGACAAACTCATACCCTCCCCTCGGACATCTGTCCCGCACTGTGCCAGCTGGTCTAACGAATTTCTCCCCACAAAAGAACCTGAATTCTTAGCCGATATATTCTGAACTTGGATTGGACTGGAGAGAATGACAGGCTTAAAGTGGGCTGAGATAGGAACAGGCCCAGTACTTGAAGTACCAACCCCATCACCACTAGGCCCGTTAAGAGGATTTACATGATCCATTCCCATATCAACGGATTCAACCCATGAATTAACCACGTTTTCATTGAGGCCTCCTGGAATTCCAAAATTGGTAGCTGAGCCACCTTGGATATTGGAATTATTAATGACTAAATTCTCCTGGGGAAGAGAACCGTCAGTAGGCTGGGGCTGAACCGACTTCTCCGTTGTACCATTGACCGGCGAAATATTTTCTTCACGTCGGGAATCTTCCGGCGGGTTATCAACTGGACCCTGCAAGGACTCCTCCGAATCAGAAGATAACCAGACATCCTCAGACCCTACATCAAGATTCCCAGACTTCTGTTCCGGCTCAATTAGAGATACCCTAGCACACTTTATTCCAACTCTGAAAATATGACCCATGGATGACAGAGTAATGGCTTCTGGAAAGGTTGAAGGACTGACCGCCCTAATGATGATCCGAGCAACATCAAACTGATCCTTGTTCTTAGTCCCATCATCAATACAGACAAACTTACCCCACCTACTGCCAATTTCTTCAAAGAATTTCTCATACCAGCAGTACAAAGGAATGCCCGACAGTTCCAATTTGTAGAAATAATGTGGGATTCCATCTATCAATAACGGTCCAATATGCTCAAACCAGTAGAAAAGTTCATCCCTCTTATTTGCTAGTATATCATTCATCTTTTCCACTGACTCGAAATAGATAATTACTGAGTCATTATTAACACCCCATTTTGAGATTTTAACCTTTATACCATCGTTGAGTATGGCTCTTTGAACAAAATCCAGATCAAAAGCCTCCTTGACTACACCCGCTAGGCACTGTTTTATCCAAGTAATAGTATTGATTGGGGCCTGAAAGTTTTTAAAGATTTTATTTTCAGTCCGAGGAGGATCACCTGAAACATCTTTCTTTCCTTCTGTTGTAAACTTGGGCTTCTCTAAGACTACTTGCCTGTAGGATTTACTGTTGCCTCCCGGAGGAAATGGGACTCCGTAACCCTTATCCTTCAGATTATCACTATTACCAGCAGGTTTCTCTTGATTAATATTACTTTTATTAAATCCACCGAATCCACCGTAAATCCCCGAGGCGAACTCATCATGCATCTTAGTTCGCGAGAACTTCGCTTTCGAAGAGTGGATCACAAAACCATCTATCTTTATATTATCTGTCTTCCGAATCGCCCTGTCCATATCTTCTCTATTCTCCATGGTGACGAAGGCAAATGTTACGTATTTGTACCTAGGTTTTACATTCTTTAGTGGAATGAAAACCCTGCGAACTCTCCCATAGTTGCTAAAGATATTTCTCAAAGCTTGTCTCGACACTCTTCGACTGATGTTGTCGACAAAAATGGTCCAATCATCACCTCTCCTCTGAACTCCTTGCGCCGCTTCCATTCTCTTCTCCGGACGGCTTCCACCGGACCTCCGAACCTCCCTCCATTCACTCGTCTGGACACCTTGCGCCGCTACCATATCTATCCTGATATCATCAGTTAATTTTTTGAGATTAATGTATTTTGTCTCTTTTGGACATAAATTTTAATTTTAATTTTAGATGTGAGATTAATGTATTTTGTCTCTTTTGGACATAACATTTAATTTTTTGACGCTTTCATCATGAGTTATCCGTACTAGTGATGGGCCACTGTAACGATTGTTCATCCAGTCTACTACCCAACTTTAAAGCACTTACTGTGAAATTATACCTTTAAAAGATCGTTTTAATATCATTTATTATAATTTTTTTTAAAAAATATGTCTGATATAATGTACAACATCACTAAATTTACATCCCAAAACTTCCTTTTTTTATGGGCGTACGTGACATTGTGACAATATGTTCCAACCATATCGTTTAAGATGTTTTCTTTGCATCAAGGTGTTTAAAATGGCAATTTTAAGTAAAAAAACTCTTTTTTTAATTATTATTTTAAAAAATGGCTCCCAAAAAATAACATTTGACAAAATGACCTCCAAACTTGCCATGTCGGTGGACCTCGCGTTGTGTAGGACGCGAGGTTTGATATCGCGTTCTACAGGACGCGAGGTCATGGGGTTTTTTAAAAATTAAATGCATGTTAACACAAACAACAAGACTATGTAGACTAAAATCGCGTTATGCACGAGGTTCATCGACGTAGCAAGTTTGGGGGTCATTTTGCCAAATAATATTTTTTGGAAGCCATTTTTCTAAATAATAATTTAAAAAGGATTATTCATTCAAAATTGCCGTTTAAAATGTACTAATTATGAAGATGTGATATTTCAAGTTCCAAGACTATTTATTTCTTTATTTATAAGTGGGAAGATGCATTGAATTGATTCAGGTTCTACCACAAATTTGTTTGGAAAATATAACAGTATTGTGCAGACTGCAGTGCAGTCATTTGCCATTAGTGTCACGGTGCAATGTTTTCTTTCACACTCAACAGTCAACCTGGTAAAGGAAAACCCAATTACTCCAATTACTTACTCAAAAAATCCAATTACTTCTAGAGTAAATTCAATTATCAATTAAGTTATAAAAGAGTCTTTTTTCCTCTAAGAGTTACATTGAAGCACTAAATAAGTACGATTTTATCAAAATAATATCTGAATGACCAAAATAGAAACACAAAATAGATAAAAGTACTAAATAGGTAATTTACTCAAAAATCATTCTTAAAATTTTTGATAAAATGAAAACTTTATGTGTACAATAATAGGTTAAATTAGGGGAAAAGGTAGAAAAGATTATTTTTTTAAATTGGTCTATCCGAAGTTATTTAGGGAATTGGTTGAAAATTAGGGTTTGTGGTTAGAGTTTAGGGAATTAGGGGCATGATGTGTTTTTAGGCTACATGATTTAGGGTTTAAGGTTAAGATTTAAGGAAATGGGAGTAGGTGCATTTTTAGGATATAAGATGTAGGGTTTAATATTTAAAACTTAAAGTTAGGGCTTAGAATTTAATTGTTCAGTGTTGAGGAATAGAAAGAGATACCAAAAAGGAGCAATAATTTTTTATCTGATTAAAGCCGAAAGTGTTAAAATTTTCAATAAGAAACAAAAAAATTCAAAAAAAAAAGAGTCATAACGATATTTTTGGGATGAACCCCCCCCCCCCCCCCCCCCCCCCCCCCAACGGCTCTAACTTAAAATTATAACATGGACCAATTCTAAAAATTTCAATTGTTTCCACCTTTTTTCCTCATTTAACCCAAAAAAATACCCCAAACCAATTATAACATTAAAGACGGTAAGAACAATTTTAATTGTGCAGATGATTTTTTAAACAAAGAAGTACATGAATTTACTAATTCATGGAGTAATACTAAATTATATAAAATAAAATAAAATTATAGTTGTTGGATAGAGTACAAAGTCAACAACCTGGGAATGAATGAAAATATCTACTATGTCTAGGTATAGATAGACGCAACGCAGCAGTAACGGGCATCTTTAATTTATGGGTAAACTACACTAGTAGTCACTAAACTTTTAGGGTGCTTTCAATATGGTCACCGAACTTTTAAAACTTTCATTACAGTCACCCAACTTTTAATACGCTTTCAATAAGGTCACTGCCGTCAACCACCGTTAAAAAAGCTGACGTGACATGTTAAATTTAAGGTTAAAATACACTATTAGTCACTGAAATTTTAAGAGGCTTTCAATATGGTCACCAAACTTTTAAAACTTTCATTACTATCACTCAACTTTTAATTCGCTTTTATTACCGTTAAAAAAAACTGATGTGGCACGTTAAGTTTAAAAATAAACGTTTTCCAACCATATTTTTTTATCATCTCTTATTTTCTTTGATCCAAACATAGATTTTTTTTGATCCATTCGAGAAAAAAAATAGATTTTTTTTGATGAAATGACTAAGTTGATTTGGAGGTTTCATTTCGACTACTATAAGTCTATAACTTTGATTGACCATAAAATTTGGTGCACTCTTTATTAAATAGAGTATGTTAGCATAGGATCATAGATGGATCATAGAAGGGTTAAAGGGTACGCCGTCTCCTGAAAATTTAATATCTATATATGATTTAAAATGTTTAATTTTTTTTTATGTGTCTTCTATTGAAAATCTATTTTTACTCTTTTAAAATTTTATAAGTTTATTCCCCTAAAATTTTATAGATTCTCCCCCTAACATAAAGTCGTTCGTCCGTCTCTGCATAAGAGGTTGTTTATCCTTGTTTAGGTTTAAGTTATTTGGTATTTCATTAAGATATTAAATTATTTTGTAATTAATCTTGTTTTCTGGTTGTTTTATAAAGTTGAAAAAGGTTAAATTTATCATGAAATAATTCAAAACCATTGAGAGTATACAAATTAATTATTAAAAAAATGTGAAAAATCAATTAAATAAAATTTTCATTACATAACTAAATATAAACAATTAGAGTACACGTCATCTCAAAGTAAACCAGCAATTGTTGATGAAAACAAAGTAATGGTTGCTGTTTAATAAAAATACTAAATTATTGACTCTAACAATCCATTTATTACTCGTTAGAATAGAAATTTTATGTCCCGTATATTACTCTCAACCATTTGACAATGCATGCTCAATCACCCTGCTGCAGTTGTTAATGCTTGAACCTGTAATTTCCAAAAACAATAAGTGTTCTTTTAATCACTAAGGTAAATTGATTCGGACTAAATTTTATTGATCTTGTTATTAGCATTTATTTACGCTTAACTTAGATCCAAAACGTGTATATCCATTATCCGCTATAAAACCGAAGGCAGAGATGCGAGAATAGCAGAAGAGTTTAAAATCTAGAGCCAAAACTGTCGTATTTAAGTTAATAAATTGATATTTTCAATGTCCGGCCAACCCATAACGGATCCGTTCGAGTATCTTCAGGTCGTCGTTAATTCCGACGGCACCCTCACCCGCAATTTCGACATATTCCCCTCTGTTGAACCCACACCCAATGATCCCCAGAACCAGACTCCGGTGCTTTCCAAAGACGTTCCCATCAACCCATCGAACAACACCTGGGCACGTATATTTCTGCCCCGTGAAGCCAACAACAAGAAGTTGCCTCTCATAGTTTACTTCCATGGCGGAGGCTTCATTCTCTTGAGCGCAAACATGGTCATCTTTCATAACTATTGCTGCGACTTGGCCAACACTCTACCCGCCGTAGTCGTTTCCGTCGACTACCGCCTCGCCCCCGAGCACCGGCTGCCGGCGGCTTATGAAGATGGAGTGGAAGCGTTGCACTGGATTAAAACAAGTGAGGAAGAGTGGTTGAGGGAGTATGCTGATTTCTCTAACTGTTTCCTCATGGGATCTAGTGCGGGGGGCAACATAGCTTACCATGTAGGGTTGCGAGCGGCGGGGGAAGTTCAGGAGCTAGAGCCTTTGAAGATCAAAGGGTTGGTGCTGCATCAACCGTTCTTTGGTGGGAACCAGAGGAGTGCGTCGGAGCTGAGGTTGATGAACGATCCAGTTCTGCCGCCGATCGTCAGCGATGTGATGTGGGATTTGGCTTTGCCCAGTGGCGTTGACCGGGATCACGAGTATAGTAATCCAACGGTGGGAGGCGGATCGGAGGAGGTGGAGAAAGTGAAGGTGGTAGGATGGAGGGTGTTGGTGAATGGTTGTGATGGGGACCCACTGGTGGACCGTCAGATGGGGTTGGCGGAGTTGATGGAGGGGAAGGGCGTGCAGGTCGTAAGGAATTTCAGGGTCGGAGGTTTTCACGGAGAAGAGGATTTTGATCGGTCCAAGGCACATGCCATGCACATGCTCCTAAAACATTTCATTGCATCTTTTAATGTAAACTAACTTTTTTTTATCAATGATGTAGTAAGAATACAAATTATTAAAAAATTATGTTATAAATGAAGGGCGCAAAATTATAAAAATTTAAAAGATATAATTTTTTTAAATAATTAAAATTTACTAATTTTATTAAACGTGCATATATTCAAAATTACAATTGAAGTTCACAACATAGTAAACAAAAAATTTAAATCCATACATAATTTTAATAA
Organism: Hibiscus tridactylites; assembly: GCA_958450335.1. Classification (NCBI taxonomy): domain Eukaryota; kingdom Viridiplantae; phylum Streptophyta; class Magnoliopsida; order Malvales; family Malvaceae; genus Hibiscus; species Hibiscus tridactylites. The sequence continues at coordinate 7,143,930 of OY288283.1, forward strand.
ACAAAACTAGCGTCTCGAGATCAATAGAGGATCATACAAGGAAAAGGTAAGAACCTAACCCAAAGACTCGAAATAAAATAAGTATACAAATATCACCAAAATCGACGATGATAGGTAAAGTCGTCCACAAACAACACAAAAATGCATATTACAACGAAGGTATGTTGACAGTAAAATCATTACCACGACTCAATCGCGAATAAGGAACGATAGATGTAATCGTGTATTCAAATCTAATTCGAGGGTCCGAGACAGAAAAATCAACAACACAATGAAAGGAGCGTCATCATGATTAGTTGTGGCATCGTCAGATCCAATCCTAATAGAAAACCAATAACAAAAAAGAAAAATACAACGAAGGTATGTTGACAGTAAAATCATTACCACGACTCAATCGCGAATAAGGAACGATAGATGTAATCGTGTATTCAAATCTAATTCGAGGGTCCGAGACAGAAAAATCAACAACACAATAAAAGAAGCGTCATCATGATTAGTTGTGGCATCGTCAGATCCAATCCTAATAGAAAACCAATAACAAAAAAGAAAAATACAACGAAGGTATGTTGACAGTAAAATCATTACCACGACTCAATCGCGAATAAGGAACGATAGATGTAATCGTGTATTCAAATCTAATTCGAGGGTCCGAGACAGAAAAATCAACAACACAATAAAAGAAGCGTCATCATGATTAGTTGTGGCATCGTCAGATCCAATCCTAATAGAAAACCAATAACAAAAAAGAAAAAATGTGTCAAAAGACAGAGAAAACGTAACAAAAGGTATAGTAAAATCGTGCTATAAGAGCAAAATAATTTATTGAAAACTGAAAAATAAAACAAACGAAACAATAGATCTCGACGGTCGGCAACCAATATTAAATTTGATGCTACTACTGGTGTTTAAAGGAAAAGAAAAACAACAGTAAACGAATCTATTGTTGAGAGAAAAAGATAAGTGAGCGGCTAACTCACCAAGTTAAAAATATAAAATTAAATTATCAATAAAGATAAAAAAAAAATTCGTCTTTATCATTATCATTCTTCCCACCACATTAATTAAGATTTATTTATTTTAAAATTTTAATGGATTTTTTCATTGGGCCAACATAAAATATTATTGGACTTCCAGTTTAAAAAGCCGAATAATTTATTCCTCGATCCACTAGATCGTTTGGTTTTGATAGTTCTATATATAAATGGTTCAATATGGTCATTCGAACATATTTTACTTAGGGGAGGGAAAAGAGAAATTTTGCTCCTACTGGAGCTTTAACCACTTGCTCTAGAGATTATTAATAATCTAGTTTGTTTTTAACAACATAATTTTTAGTTTCTCATAATTGAATGACTAAAATGTAAGCAGACCAATACTTGGGTGATCTCATATAAATATCTTATTTTTCTAATGCCCCGTAACCCAGGGAATTCATTTATTCTTTTGGGCCTTATTAGTCCCTGTCTAAATACAACAATGTCTAAAGAAACCCAGTTATTGACCCTCTTAAGGTCTGTTTCTAAATTGCATACCCAACTTCTAATTTGGGTTATTCTCAACTCTTGTCCAGTCTCAACTACAAAACAAAAACTTTTATTCGTGCCACACAATACCATTTAAAGAATAGAATCTGTCTTTCTCTTTTGTGTCTCTTTATATATTAATATATGATTTTACATTAGGTATATTATAAATAAATAATAATTAATAATATAAAAATAATAATTATTATTACACGTAAAATAAAATTATAGGTGAAACATATAATTACATAATTTTATTTCCATTTGAAAGGCTACGTGCCTACATGTATATATGATGAAATTTCAATCTTCAACAGAAATATCGTTTTGAATCAAACACAATGCTCTTATGGATCAACATAATGCACATGACAATGTTGTTATTCATGAGTTTGATTGTCAAAGTTATGATGAATTTTATTAATTCTAGTGATTAAAGATTATTTGATAATTATGTTTACTTAATAATTAAATACTTATATTTAGATAAGGAATTTTATGGAATAAAGTTTCTTGATAAACAAGTATTTAACTATATATATAATAGGCATAAAGTCAAAAAGTGTCATTAACGTTTAACTGAATAGTCATTTTGGCTTCTTATTCTTTTTTGAACCAATTGAACCGTTATTTCAATAAAAAAAAATAATTTAACCTCCAAGTCCAACGTTTCATTTTGGGTCAAAATGACCCCTCTGCGGATTAAAACTGTTAGTCAACTGACAATAAACAACTTGAAATGACTTGACATGATGATGTGTAAGAAAAAATAGTTTATATTTTATACAATTTTTTAAAAATATTTTTTGATTGATGTGTTATTATATAAAGTCATCATATTTGTCTATATGATGCTGCTATCGCGGCGTGCATTGTCATGTATGTTTGTCACGTCATTTCAAGCTGTTTATCGTTAGTTAACTAACAGTTTTCATTCGCAGATGGGTCATTTTGACTCAAAATGAAACATTAAGGGTTAAATTAATTAAAAAATATAAACAAGATAAATATTTAATCAAACATTAGGATATTTTTTGGCATTATGCCTATATAATATGTCTTAACCTTTATAATATGAGAGCAAATTATTTCTGAAGATATTTTTCTATCTTTGCGGTGGCAAATCTTGACACATGGTTTTTTTTTTGGGAGGGACAACTAGAGGTATTTTTAAATGGATCTTATATACACGTGCGTTAGGATTCACTTATACTGTGTAAAATTTAATTAGTTTTACATATTTTTGAACTGTTGGATGAAGATAAATAAATGATTAAGATTATTTTCTTATTTTTTTTCTTGTGATAATCTTCTCATTTCTTACTGTAAATTTCAGTAATTCATTTACTTTCATCTAACAGTCCAAAAAGTATGTAAAATTTATAAGTTTTACATGGTGTAAGAGGATCCTAACTCTTTCTCTATATATAACACAAAAAACTCGACAATAAATTTTGTCACGGAGTTTGTTTGAATATATAAATACATAATTGAATTTATTTATTTTATCAAGGAAACAATTGAAAACTTTCAAATATTTGAAGGGGTCCAATGAGATTTTTTAAATTTTGGGACATTCAAATATTCGAGGGGGCTAATTATATTTTTTTTTAAAAAATTAAAGGCCATTTAGAAAAAAATGGTCCATATCAAGTTTTACTGTTGGATCTAACCATTACGGCTATGTTCTATTTGTAAATTTTGTGATCTCTATATTTACAATAGATTATATGTTTCTCTTATCTGCATAGATAAACAAACCGACGACGTTAATTATTTTCCCTTACATATTTTTTTTATGTTGACATCGTTTTGTTTATTTCTTCCGCTTGTAAATTCTTAATAATATTTATAATTACAAAAAAATATTTGTATGGTCTACGTAGGCAGATACAGGACATTCTCATTAAATTTTCAAAAAAAAAAAATGAGAGGGAGTAAATTTAAACAGAAGCTGAAAATATCTATGATATGTTAGAGAAGAAAGAAACAAAGTTTAGGACCCATAAATGGAAGCATGCATTTGGAATTTCCATTTCCTTCTCTTCTTTATTGGTTCATATATATTATCCATAGTTGAGAGGCATTTTTGGTAACCAACCATTTAAGCTGGCTCATATAGACGGATAAAAATTCTAAGCCATCTTTTTAATCTTGAATTCTAAATCTTAAACCCTACACCTTATACTTTAAAAATATATTATATTTTAAATTTTTTAAACTTAAACTATAAATTCTGACCTAAAACCTTAAATCTAATTTTAAACGTGAGGACAAAAATAAATACACCGAAAAAGAACAAAAAATTTTCATCCATATATAGGTGGTCAATTCCACAAAGCAAACATCTAACAAAAATGATAAATGTGTTGATATCGAGACTACCCTTTGTATTGTTTGAAAAACCAAACACGACCGCTACACTGCATGCCAACCAACTATCCCTTCAAAAATATTTGTCTCATCTAACCGTATCTCCAAACCATTATCTCTTACATGAAGTTCAATTCTATATTTTTGTATGTGTGTAGGGTAATTATTTCATGTATAAGTATTTGTGAAAATTTTTATTTTCACGATGTATTTTAATTTTTAAGTTTAGAAGTTTTGTTTAGCGTCAAGTGTTTAAGAGTTTTAGTAGACGAGTTTTGAATTTAGAGAGTGTAGTTAAAATTTAGGGTTTAATAGGTTAAACCTAAATCCTTACCATATTACCCTAAAATTAAACCCTAAATTTTAACACAAAACCTTAAATTCTAGCCAAAAAACATAAATTTTAAATCTCTACACTTAATCCCCTAAACCCTAAATCAGGTCCCTGGGCCCTAAAACTAAAGTGTTTGTGAAAAAATTTTGTTTTCATCGCCAATGCATGAGATATTTCCCATATATATTGTTTTTCATATACTAGCATTGCTTTTTTCTTTTTGAAATTGCTAATATTAAAAATCTTTATGTCCACGAACGAAGTTAAACGTTTAAAAGCACTAAAGCAGGGACAACTTATTTTTAAAAGGATAAATATTTATTTTGGTATACATATTTTATTTTAATATACATTTTGTATTTGAATTGTTTTTTTTTTCAATTAGATATTTAAACTTGGATTCTATTATATAAGTTACCCAAAATATAGCTCGGTTAAATTTTTTAAGGATTAAAGCTTGAATTGGTACTTGAATTTGATGTTTTAGTTCTAATTGGATATTGAATTTGACCTCTTAGTTTAAATTGGTATTTGAACTTGATTTGTTGGATTGAACTAGTTAGAACCCCAATAGTATTATTTTTTGTATAACCATCGATATCACTCATTGGTTAATTAATCTAGATCATACACTACATAGCCTCATAAACGGGGTGATAAGTAATAACCCAAACTCAATTTACTCTATTCACAATGACATGATTCAAACATCTAACCTTACTTAAAAGAGGTAGTGTCTCATTCCGTTAGACTAACTTGGTCTATCAATACTAATTTGAATCAAGAAGTTAAGATAAAGTATCTATTTGAACCAAAAACCAACTTTAGGTGTCAATTTGAATCATTTGAAATTTTAATTGGGTTATGGTTTGAGGTAATTTGTATAACAAAAATCAAGTTCATGTGTCTAATTGGACAAAGAAAACTTAGGTATCAATTAAATCTTAAATCCAAATTCAAATAATAGAATTTATTTCGGATAAATTAAAATTTTATTTTAGGAGGTTGGACCACGATTCAAGCCCAAGCCAAAAACGAGAAATTATATGTCATTCTCAATTCTAATGCCCTATTTCCTATCGATCCCAATCTATATTTTGGCTGGATTACAGAGGAATTGAATGCAACTGATCTAGGGAAAGTAATTTAAAAAAAAGGAATGAAAACTAACCACAAAAATGGTTAATAATATAAATTAAAGTTGAGATGACAACTTACGTGGAAAAATAGAAATCTAGTGATGTTAAATTAAAATAGAGTTAACTAACGGGGTTGGTTCAAGTGGTAAACAGTTTGGTATTACTTAAACAAGTCTTGAGTTTTAGGCCTTATGTATGCAGAAAATTCTTATTAGGAGACTCACTTATTAAAATTAGATGTGCGACGTGAGTCAGTTTGAATTAGTCAGGGCAAAGCTGTAGGAGACCAGGAGGGCAACTAAAAATAAATTAAAATTGAGTTAATGAACTACTTGATTATGTAAAGAGTTGAAAGAAGGTAAAGATATAGGGAAAGAAGTGAGAATATAGAAATAAAAACGAAAACCGTCGTCTTCCCCCGACAATATATATCACTTCCCAATTCACAACCAAACGAAGTGGACGAAACAAAAGACAAGATCTTTGCGTGATTGATTAACCCTTAGATATGTGTTGGACATCCTGACACGTAACTCTTATATATGTAATAAACCCTAATTATTTAAAAATAAATGAACAACTCCATTTGAATATTGTCGTGGTTTTGCCTTTTCTTCCTTTATAAAAGTTGTCATCTTTGTCCCGTCCCACATATGCATGGACGAGCAATTTGTGAGCTGGAAGTAAATCTACAGTCACTGTATAATGAGTAATCTTGATGCAGTTTTACATGTGGGAGAGATCTTCTCTAACAGGGAAAGATTGTGTTGTATTTCTTGTTTTGTCTATTTTTGATTTTACCTTTTTTGGTTAATCCTAGGTTTGAGGTCCAATGACAGCACAACTCCAAGAGAAGAGGAACAAAAATCATTACATAATTGGAGGATTAAATCATAAATGCTCTATGATTAGAAGAATAGTTAATTAAAAATGAACATTAATAAACCCTTTTTGCATATGATATGATTCAGCATATCTTGGAAGGCTATGTCAATGACAAATTTATTCCAGTGCCTAAAAGATGCCTAGGCTACAAACCAATACTTGAGGAATTTATGGGTTGGCACTTGACAAATTCAAGTCTATACTCACACCTAAATTTTTCTTAAACAGTGTAAAGGTGTTTACAAGGTAGCATATGTTTATACATATTTTCAACCCTTTGATAGTTGCACACACCTTGCAAATAAATCGATTTGACACTTTGCAGATACTCACACCTAAACTAAGTTGGTATCACAAGTTAACTAGACATCAATTAAAAAATATTTTTTAAAATGATAATAAACATTATAGTAATGTTAAATATACAAGGATAGGCTATTCAATATATATAGTGATAGGATCCAGTTACACAGTGTAAAACTCTCTAAGTTTCACACGGTTTTTAGATCGTTGGATGAGTGAAACGGATGGATGAAATTAACAATAGAATATGTGAAGATTATCACTTGGGAAAAAAAGTAAGGAGTTAATCTCAGCCATCCATTTCTCCCATCCAACGATCCAAAAAACATGTAAAACTTAAAGAGTTTTACATTGTGTAAATTGATCTTAACGGATGGGTGAAACTTAAAGAGTTAATCTCATCCATATGTTTCACTCATCTAACGATCTAAAAAACATGTAAAACTTAAAGAGCTTTACATTGTGTAACTGGATCCTATCCATATATATATATATATATATATATATATATATATATATATATATATATATATATATATATATATGGGGGTTAGGATCCATTTACACAGTGTAAATTTTTTTAAATTTTACACGGTTTTTAGATAGTTGAATTTTTTAAGTTTTACACGGTTTTTCAATGTGACTAAAAATTTAATTTATATTTGTAATTATGAAAAAACAAGACAAAATAAAAGTAGGACTAAATATCAAATGTACAACGGGTAAAAGGACTTGGAAGGCATTTTAACCTTCTTAAATGCGATTAGCTACGTTGATATTTTTTTCTTCTTTGAAAAAGGATTGAAATCAAGAACAGAATCTTTTTAAAAGATGAGATGTGGTTTATGATATGATTTTATAGGAAAGAAAAGTTAAAATGTGGATGGGGATGTGTTTGGGAAGAAACAAAGGGGTGACAGAAGAAACAACAAAAGGTTCCACGTGATGCGGGCCTTTTGGAAGAGAATACGAGAATGGGATTGTCTTGTGGCGGCTGCATCTCATCACCAAACAATTTAATTTTAGGTTAAAAAATGGCACAATTAAAATATTAAAAAATATAAAAAATTTAAAATGTTATACTTTTTAATAATATTTTAGATCTTGAAAATTTGGTTTGATGTTTTATGACAAGTTCTAAAACTTGTTGTGAAAATATGAAACCTAAAATGTTATCAAAAAATATAACATTTTGATTATGTGGTAACATTTTAAGTTACGTATTTTCTAACATTTTAGGTTACGTTCTTTTTTAGTCTTAAATTATGGCACCGTACCTTAGACTCACTCGTATAGTAGAAAAAGTTGCAGAGGTAAGAATACAAATTTTTTTGAACGAAAAACTTTAATTGAATTTCATTAATCAAAAGAAAGAAAAGTATAATACACTCTAAACCATGAATATCTATAGAGATAAAAATATTAGAAAATCAAAGAGAGTGAAAGATAAAATTAAACGCAATTCTTCCTAAGAAAATTTGTTCCGTCTTCCAAATGAAATTTCAGTAAAGATAAACTTTAACCAAAAAGTTTCATGTATCAAGCATTTTTTTCTCTGTGAGTTCTTGGCACATCAACAAACTATCACATAGGAATTTGATAAATAACATACAACCGATTATCTTGTGACTTAAAACACTCGATAATACTAGTTATCTGAACGCTAAATTGACATAACATCAGACAATACTGTCACACAAATAGACAAATCTTGCAAAAAAACCAGACAAATAAACTGATGTACAAGCAGACAAAAAATAGCAAGAAAAGTAAATATAAAATGACTTATGGCAAAGCAAAACAAAGATAAAATGAGATTCAAAAGAAACAAATGATTTCTCGTCAAAAAAAAAAGAATCTTATTTATATACAATTAACGTAAACATTAGAAATTATCGACGACATGAAAGTTGTCGACGAAAATTTTTTTGGCGAAAAGAAAAATTCAAGGAGATTTTTAAAACACAATTACTTTTAGAGAAAAAAATGAAAATAGTGGGACAATTTTAAATGTAAGTAGTTTTGGCTTTCTCTAATTTTATTTGGTTTTCATTAACTTAAAATGATTGAATTATTTCTGTCACACGCACATAAATCTAAGTGGATTTAGATTCGAGCACTAATGTCACCATGGCGTGTGTGTTTTTTAAGAAAAAAAAATTAAAAAAAAAAATTAAACAGATGCTACCCTTGCATCACCCTATACTCATGAAAAATTATATTATGGGTAATTCCCACCACGTCATCCATGGGACAAACCAATGAAAACCACCCACTTCACCATGATTTTTCCATGTCATTTTTTCCAACTAATGAATTTCACTAAAGGTTTTCCATGTCATTTTAAAAACTGTTTTTTGGAAGTTATTTTATTATTAAATTAATAACATAAAAAAAATGATGAAGTGGGTGGTTTCTAGTGGTTGGTCCCATAGATGACGTGGTGGGAATTACCCATGATATAATTTCTCCCATACTCATATATATATATATATAGAGAGAGAGGGGCATAACATAACTTGTAGACTGTGGCCCCCAATTTTTTTTAATTAAAAGTACAATGAATGTTTTTACCCTTTTTGACCATTAACTTTCAATTTATTTAAACTTTATCTTCTTATTTTTATGATTAATTATATTTTCCCCTTTGATTTTGTTCCTAGCTTCGTCGGACTATTTTAATTACTCAAACCAAATCATTTCTGGAAGGTGCAATTAATCAATAAATCAAATCTAGAGTTCATTCGATGTATATATTTAAATGTACTAGAAATATAAAAGCTTATCTAAGTTAAAAAAACTATTCCTTTTTAATATTTTAGTCTTAATTTAATCATATGATCTGGCTGTCCATCAAGCCCCTCAAATGTGACCCAATCAGTCCCCAAACTCACAATAGGTTAGTAGATTCTTGGTTAACCGGCAATGCTTGAATAGAAATCCTCCCCTGTAATCTTATTTATGTCTCACACTAAAAAATAAGTTTAAGGTTTAAGATTAGAGTTTAGAGAATTTAGAGTAAGGTGTACTTTTAGGGAGTAGGATTTAGAATTTAGGACAATGGCTTAAAATTTAATTTTTTAATATTTTTTAGTGTTGGGTATAGAAAAGGACACCGAAAAGGAATGTTTATCAATTTTTTTTAACAAATCTTAAATCTAATTCTAATTCTACTCATATTTAGAGAGAAGAGAATGAAAGACTTTAGAGGAAGAAATAGAGCGATTTTAGAGTTACATGAAAATTAGCTTGCTTGGAAATGTTTATAAGTTAAATGAATGATGAGGTTAGAGTTACATGGGAACTTACGTACACACGACCCTCATTTTTAAAACAAAAATGGCAGCAATCAGCATTATTATATCATGAAAAGAATGTTGCAGCATTTAAGGACAAACATCACGACAAATGTTGCCAAGTATTCCTTTGCTTTCTATATAGCCATAAACTCCGAATCTGCTTCTATATATACAATTGCAAAAGAATACATTTTACAGTGAAAAGCTCTGCCAATCCTCAATGGATTCTACCACCCTCTTCCTCATTTGGTGGGGCACATCCTCTTTTCCATTTTATATGACAGCCCTACCCCTACTTCATACAAAGCTAGCTTTTTTTGTGTCCTCCTGGTTTTTTAAAGTTTTGTTCAGATTAATCCGGACCGACCAATATCACACTTTTTGTTTTGATGGGAGTCTCTTAACGAAATTTTCTACATACACAAGACCTCAAATTTGAGACTCATTTAAGTAATATTAAACTGCTTACCACTTGGACCAAGCTATTAGTTTTGATGGGGAGTTCATTTAGATGCATGGCTATGATTTATGTTTAAGTGATAAAAGGAAGGCAAGAGAATGAGACAAAATACAAAACAACTTTATGCAATGAATGAAGTCACTTGAAAAAAAAAGAGAGCTAGTGCTGATTAATTAAGAACCCTAATTTTGTTTTTACATGAAGAAGAGAGGTGAATCTATTGGTCGAACTCTTTATTGGGTTTCCTTATTGTATCTCTTCTCCTGCCTTTTGTTCATCACTAATAAGCTTGTTATATCACAACTTCACTAATTTACGTTTGTATTTTGTAATGAAGACAATGGAGAGAGACAAGAAGGGTTCAGTTCAGCTGTTTCTGTGTTGAACCCAGTTTGAGAATACTTGAAGAGTGTTCATGTCGGCTCTGTAATGCTTTTGTACGAATTCATGCAGCATAGGCCATGTAAAATCGGGGTATACTCGGGGACTGCTTTGGTTCACCAACTCTGTTGGTGGGGTTACCAATTTATCCCCCGCTGGACACAGAAAGAAAGCCAGAGATTTCCTTGTCTCGTGGCTGTTCACCACCGCCCGGTGCAAGCAACTTTTGTATCTCCCGTTCGACAGTGCCTGAGAAGAAAAAAACCCACCAAGCTTAACCGACCAGCAACTACAGTAAAAGAACATGTAAGGATGAACATAAAAAAGTATGTTATTGTTACCATAAAGGTGTCGCCAATGTTAACGACAAATGCTTCGGAATTTGGGCTGATTGAACGCCATTCGTTGTCTACAAACACTTGAAGGCCACCAACTCTGTCTTGGTGAAGGATGGTTAGAGACGTGGGATCGCAATGAGGCCCTGTTCCTAAAGTCTGGTCTGGTTTTTGGCAAGGGGGATAGTAGTTTAGCCTCATTATTGAATCATTTTTCTCGAAAAATTCCCTGAAATGTGCTCGGTTCACGCCCAGACTAATGGCTAAAACCTCCATTATCCCCAACGAAAGCTTGCTCATCGCCTCGCAGTAGTCCTGGTAAACCCTCCTATACACCAAGAAAACATAAAACTAGACTTCAGATTTTTACCATACATCTTATTGAATCACTTTTAGATGTTAATTCTTACCCGAATTGCCTGAGTTCATCTCCCATTTTATTAACAACGTAGTCCTCCACCATCTTCGATGAGTTATTCTTCGCCGAATAGCGAAAAGAGAGTGTTTCCTTCCATGGCAGCTTGGTGGAGAACCTGCCAGTGAAGCTACTAGCATATCCACAGTCCTCTCCGAATCTCCTTTGAGCCCTTTGCTTCTCGCATAGTGGCAATTCAAAGAAGTTATCCATGTACTTATGCGCATCGGACACGAGTTTCGCATCGACTCCGTGATTAACTACAAGAAAGAAACCGTGCTGCCAACACGCCTCGCCGATAAGCCTCGAGGCTTCGATTGTAGCAACAGGGTCACCAGATAGAAAGCCTCCTAGATCAATGAGGGGCACTTTGAGTTCTGGTGGATTAGCACCAGGCTTTTCATCATCAGGCCATATAAATTCTTTTGGTATTTGGGATTGGAACCTGAGGACCGAGGCATCGAAAACCAGGTTTTTCGGCTCGGCTTTTCGTTCATCTTTCGGACGGTGAGACATGGAGGCTATGTTGGAGACGCAGTCAATAGCCATTGCATGAAGAGTAAATACTAAATATAGTGAGGCCTAGGAAAGATGGTATATATATAGGAGTGATTTTGAGAGTTGTTAAAAGAAGTGAGACAGAGAAGGGAATAGGGAGTTGGGGCATAAGTTTGAGAGACGCCAAGGCCGTTCTCATTGGGGAAATCAGTGAACAAATATTGGAATCTTATAGTGTAGCTCTTTTCTCCTCCTCTTCCATTTGTTTTTCATGTTTTGCAAATAAGGGTTACTCAAATGTGAAAATTGCAGTGTTGGTTCTTTGTCTATTGGAAAATTATGTAATATGTTATCATTTTTATATGTGGTTTTACCGGCGATTTCTTTTGCAAGTTTCCTTTATAAACAAGTAACATATTTTTATACATAGATATTAAAGATTAAAATTTTAGATAAGAATGAGCACAAGTCGGGGCAGGTTGGGTTTTTGGCCAATCTAAACTCGACTGAAAAATATAAACTCTCTACCCGAACTCAACCCGACATGACACGTGACGATTTTTCACTCGGCCCAAATTTTAGGATTAAACTCGCTTTCGACCAGACCCGAAATAAATAATATATATTCACATTTTTTTTATTAAAAATAAAGGGATATTATAAAAATATAAAAGATAAGTATTTATAGTAATTGTCCTTATTCTCTTTTTTATTTAATAAAATTAAGAATTTAGTTGAAAAATATATATAAAGAGAGGGGCATTATATTAACTACCCATAAATATACGAAAGAACTATACAAATATATCAGGTCGAGTATTTTCACCTTAAATCTGAACCTGGCCTAACCTAAATTAGATTTCAAAAAAATCGATTCTATATGATTAGATCAAATCTCGTCGAGTCCGAGTCTCATTGCATTTCATTGTTTTAGAATAACACAAGATACAAAAAGTAGATTAAAAAACTTTACATAATATTAAAATGCAAATTACTTGTAATCTTTTCTTCTTTGTCATAGTGAAAGTTCTAATCTTTTATCTGTAAATTTTCTCGTTTGAGTTTTCTATGTTAACCTTGATGGTTTTTTTTTTAATTTTATTACTTTGTTTGCAATCGTCATTTTCATTATTTAGTTGTTATCGTTTGTCTCCTATGTATCTTTAGCATAACACAATCTAACCCAGGTCATCTAAGAGTTTATACTTTTTTTTTTTTTGGGGGGGGGGGGGGGGGGGCATATTTGCTCTAGAATTATTATTTTTTTCTCAACAATAAAATTTTATTAATAAGATTGAAACATACAACTTTAACCGAAGTTAAGTGCCTTATTAAAAACTTCTCTAATCTTAAATAGAAGAAAAAATACACCGAACCAGGCAAAATAATTAAATCCAAATAAACCAGCAATCCTCAATGACTTAGAGCACATATTAGAATTCCAACTCGGTACACAATCACCATACTCTTGAACTGCCCAACACTATGCCTAACTCAAACCTGAACCCACCGTACCTTAGGATTAATTATGCTCTAGAATAATTAACATTACCTTATACATTTATGGTGTTTTCAGCTTGAATTAGAGAACAGTTTTCAACCAGCACAAGGGTTAGGAAACCCTAACTTAGAAGTGGGTAATGAACATGCTATGTTTCAAACCATGCCCAACAACAACCTTCAATTCAGATGGGGTAAGTTTTTACCTCTATAATCAAGCTAAAGATGAAGTCAAAAAGGCTACAAATGATGGGAGTTTTGTTTATTTTAAGCAAATTACAATGTGATGAATGGCTGCACTTGCAACAGGTACCATCAGTTTATTCCCCAAGAAAGGGTAATTGAAGAGCGTATGGTGAACGGAGGTGGCAATAACCGTGCTGCACGGTGGCTTTGATCCTTTCGACCCCTCTGCGTGACTGCAGGGCGTTCTTCGTTATTGTTGTTATCGTCGGCAGCGATGTTAGCAATTAAATTAAGATAGACATGTATCTTTGCTATGTACATTTCTACTTTACGATGCTATGTATGCTTAAAATATTAATACTGCCAAACATAAGCAATAAAACCATGGAATGAAGATCCTTGCAAGCTATAGATTTAAGCAAAAAAATTGTTAATAGAACAGCATTAGCTACGGCAAAAATATCATAATTGTAACATTCTAAATTCGATTGGGTCCAACCGGAGGATCTAGATGTCACATTCCCACAATATAAATTTCGCCAAGTGCAACCTCCAGGTTGGAGCTATGCAAAAAAATTTGACAAACCTAATCCAAAACCGAAATTCGAAAAAGTTGATTTGAAAATTTGGTTATCTGACTCAAAAAATTAGACTTTGGTATGATTTTTTAATAAAATATATTTCGGTTCGATTATGATTCACAGTTTTAAGAAAAAACGGTTAACTAATCTGAACGATTATATAATATACAATAATAATATATTATTCCTAAAAATATAAAATATTTAATATATAATATATTAATATATGGTTTGGTGTAAGATATCTGATAGTTGTTTTTTTAGTACAAAGAAGCGAAGTCCAATTAGTATTTCCTACCATAGATCCTCCTGTGGCAGACTTGTATGGCTGTCTTTGTGGACAACCGATGCAACTGCATCTTGCAGGTTATGAAACAAGCGATATACAAGAGAGAGGCCCCAAGCTAACTTAGCTAATCCGTATGTATGGGCGGAGCCACATATAATATTAAGATGTCTGTTCACATTCAAAATTTTTAAAAAATTATATTTTTTATATAATTTGTATATAAAAAAATAAAAATTTATATAATTGGCACCTCTTTATAAATAAAATTGACACTTTTTTTATAAATAATTAACTCATTTTAAATATCGTTACAAAAATAACATCCTTAAATAAATTTCTGACCCCGCCCCTATCTGTCTGCCAATTTGTTGCTCTTTCTGTACACATGGTGGAAACGCAGCTCCCAATCCCGGTTTAATAATTCAACGATGTGTGGCATGGGATCCAAGGTCCGTATCAATTCGTTTATCCATCATAGGTAGAATCTTGTTCGAGTGCGATATGGGGTTCTCTGACCTCAAATCTTCCCTAAGAGATCTTCCTAGAGAGACATTGTGCCATTCGCTTGACCCCAATACCCACACACTTAAAACCCCGTTTGAGCTTAGGAGAAGGTCACTTGTACCAAGATCGCTCGACTACTAGCACATTACGAAGAGAAAATGGTCATTTTGATAATAGCTTTACGCACATCCAAATAAATGTTACTCCTTTGAGTCAGATTTTTACTAATTTATTTTGAAAGCACAAAAGGGGTACAACACGAGGACTTCTCAAGAGGTCATTCATCCTAATATTACTCTCGTCCGAGCACACTTGACTGCAAAATTTTGATGAGACCCGGTGCATTAATGCTGGTATAATCATACTTGACTGCAAAGTTCTGATGAGATCCGGTGCATTAATGCTGGTATAATCACACCCTCTTTTACGAATTTTAACTTGATAATATTAAAAAATATATTAATAGCATGTGTGAGTTTTAAAAGTTATATATTTTTTTATCATGTTATTAAATTTAATTGTTTAGTAAACGAAGAAAAAAAATCGTTATCCTAACCTGGTCGAAAATTTTAATTAATCGGTTCGATACATAGGTAATATAAGGGTTTGTTTTAGATTTTCTTTAAAAAAAAGTTAATTGATTATATATATTTGTTTTAGATAAAAACCACGTGTATACAGTTAGGGATGCTCATGGATCGGGTTAGGTAGGATTTTTGGTCGATCCACACTTGACTCGAAAATTTAATACCTCCATTCAAATCTGACCCGACCCAATATATTATGATGTTTAACTCGAACCCGAATTCTAGAATAAAAATCTGAACCCAACTCGACCCGACATAAATAAAAAAATTATCAATTTTCATTATTATTCGATAAAATATTGAGCTAATTGAAAAAATAGAAATAAGGAGCATTATAACAATTATTCTATTTTTATTAAAGAGGGGCATTGTAGTAATCATACTTAAAATATTTAGAATAAAATTAAATTATTATTTCGGGTTAGGTAGGGTAAGGTATTTTTTACCTTAAACCTAAATCCGACCCAACCTGACCTTATCTTCAAAAAATTTAGACCCGAATCCAAAATTTTCTTTAAAAAAAAACGAACTTTATAAGATCGGGTCAGAGTCTAAACCCGTTATATATAGGTTAAATGGCAATCCCTATATACAGTACACAAGAGGGAATTAGCAGCCAACTTTGCTTTTATCACCATAAGACAACATAGTTTAAGACTTTTCTTCCGTTGACGAAGAAAACAAAAGCTGATGCCTTTTGTCGTTTCAAACCGGAAATTTAACAGTATCTTTCCGGCAGCCACGCACCAAGGAGAAGAGAAGAAGAGAAAGATAACTCTCAAAACCTAATAAGTAACAAATCTGTTGTTTCCAAGTCAACAAAACTCCCGATGAATCGAATCAAGCAAATTAAAACTATATAAACAATTACTTCGATCGTGAGTATCCAACAAAGATTTCCCATTTATAAATCATCACCGCCATCTCCTATTACACGACAAAGAAGAAAAGAAATACAGTATATATATATATGATACAAGAGTTCCTTGTTTAGCTACCTCTATAGTTTTGTAGCAGTTGAAGAAATGATGTGAATAACGAGGCCGGGGAAAACATCGTCGGGGTCATTGATGTGAGGGTTGCGCTCGACGATGAAAGGGTCGCCGCACTTGGCGCTGATTGTGTGAAGGGTCTCCCCTTCTCCTACCACATAGATTTCGTCACAGGGTCGTCGGTTCACATCTGCAGCCCCGACGGAACCAATCAATAGTAAGGCCAACAAGGCTACGGTGCAGTACCAGGAGGCTGCATCAACTATGCGCGCCCGACTGTTCTTCATGCTTTTGGTTTTGGTTGAGGAAGAAGACGAAACCATGGAAACTAAGCAAAGAGAGATGCCTTTTTTTTCTTCTTTTGAATGTTGATGAAACAGAGGGAATAATGGAGGAATACAATTAAAAGAAAAACATACAAGTGCTTTTTATACCCTACTTACCGTTAAAAGGAAGTTGAGGTCAACGGCAGCCGGAATGGAACGGGGAATTTCGATATATATGATAAATTATTTACATTAAATATAATTTTTATATTTGTTTACGTGTAGCATTTTATTGTTCATTTACGGTAGGCATAATAAAAAAATACACACTTTGGCCCCGTAATTTAGCTATTAATATTTTATTTTGGATTAAAATGACCTCTTTGTAAATAAAAATTGTTAGTCAACTGACGATAAGCAACTTTTAAAAGAAAAAATATTTTATATTTTATAAGATTATTTTTTAACTATGTGACATTTTGTAAAGTCAACATATTTGTCTATATGACACTATTATCGTGATATGCTCTGTCATGTAAATTTGTCACATAATTTCAATCAATTTATCGTCAGTTGACAAAAAAAAATTCATTCGCAAAGGGACATTTTGACCCAAAATAAAACTTTAAGTGTTAAATTATTTCAAAAAATATGAGCCAAAATGACTATTCATTCAAACCTTAGAGATATTTTTTTGTCGTTATGCCTTCACGATATATAAATGTATATATTATCAGTGCAAAAACATAATAAAAATACATGTTTAATAAATTGTTTGTGTTCGATAGATTGTCAACATGTAGATTTATATACTATTGTTAAAAAAACCTTTTAAATCTAAATATAATTTCTTATGATTTAATTAAATTTATTAATTAGTCCATCTAATCATCGTCTGATAATATATTATACAATGCTAGTACATTAAATATATATATATTAATAATATAACATTTAATAGACTATGTGTTCGTTTATCCCTCGTTGTCTTAGTATTAAAGGATGATGTAATTTATCTAGGTGACTTGAGTTCGAACACCAGTTTTACACGGTATGTATGCCTTATTAAAAAAGACTAAGACAGTTGAATAGATATTAACCTTGTATCACACCAACATATTTAAAAAATAAACTATGGTTGAAGTGCGCATAAACCCAACTGCATTCGAACTTAAAGAGTATGAGTTATGTGTAGTTTTTTTTTTTTGAAAGTAATGAGTTGTGTGTAGTTTGAGCATTGTAATTTGTACCTTAAAAAATATATTCTATAATGAATATTAGATTTTATCACATTCACATTGTGAGATAAAATATTTTATGTAAAAATATATCGTTCAAAATTTACTCAACAAATGACTTACATAAGTGGCAAATGATTTGTATTTAAACTTATAATTATCATGTTCTATTCTTAAATAGTGGTTTTTATTTTTTATAAAAAGAATAAAAGAAATAAAACACTGTTATCATAAATACCCTATAAAGGATTTTTCAGATTTTTTACAACTGAGTTGGTAGCTGGTTAGTCAAATCGCACTCTTAAATAAAAGTTAGATAAAAAAAAAATCCTCTTATTGTCTTACAAGTATAGGTGAGCAAATAATTGGTTAAACCGAACTAAGCAAATAAATCAAACCGTTTAAAATGTTTTTTTTTTCAATTAACTTTTTTATTTTGATGATTAACTCAGTCCGGTTTTAGTTTTATAAATTTAAACCGAAAAAGCTTTTTTCAAACAATACATTGTATACATATGTTTAATTAATTTAATCTAGATATCAAATTTAATATCCAAATATTAAATAACTCAATATAATCAATAAATTTTTGCATGTAAATTTTTAATTTTACAATGACAATTTTTATTTTATCAATAGATATAAAAAATTAAAAATATTAATTTATTTATTATTTTGGTTAATGAAACCGATTCAATTTATATAGTTTATTTGATTTTAATCAATTTTTTCTATGAAAATCGAACCAATTAAACCAATTAAATGAGCACTCTTTGCCAAATCATTCGCAACCAAATTTGCATCCTGAAATGGTATGCCATTGTATATGACTTGTAATTCATTATAACTATTACCACGAGTACTCTTTTTCTCCATTAAGACTTAAGGAAGTTTTTAATGAGACTTGTAGTAATAGTCTTTTTCAATCCAAAAAAATGCACACTCTTTTTTTTTAGAAAGCTAAGATGATTACAAGTAATATCTGTTCTGAATATATTCTCAACCATTTGACAATGCATGCTCAATCACTCAGCTGCAGCAGCTGGTGCTCGAACCCGTAATCTTTACGAACAACAATCATTCTCTTGACCATTAAGGGAAGTTGGTTCGTGCCAAAAAAATGCACACTCTTAAGTCTTACTTGCAAGCAAGATATGATATATTAAGTACAATTAAATTATAGGTTTAACACACATGTCGTATTCATGATTAATATTTTTATACATTTATGTTGATACGATTTAGAAATAAAAATAGCATGATTTTACAACGCACACCCATAAATTGACTAGTAATATTTTTTTATAGGATTATTTAGTAAGTAAATTACCAAAAAGGGCAGTGCTGTTAACAAGTGTAATATTTAACATAAAATGGGCTGCCTGCTCCCTTAGTATTATATTGGAATGATGCAGTCTGTAAGCAACATCGTAACCGATTAATGTAGTTTTCACTTAGAGCGGGGGAGTTCTCAATTATTTGACATTAATTTATTGTTTAAATTTCCACTCTTTAATGTATTTTTTGACATAAGATATAGGTGTTCATGACTCATGTTTGTTTTTTAATTGCTGTTTAGAATATATATATATATGTATATATATATATATATATATATATATTATTTTGCTCAAACTTGAGTTGATCGGAAAGATTGTTTTATAATTTAAAATAATATTTATATTTTTTTAAAATGATGTGATTTAATGAAAAAAATACAATATTATTGAAATATGAATTTAGGTTGGGAAACGTGAATCAACAAAACTTTTATTCAAGTTTGACGTGTCAAAATAAAATTTTAAGCTCGACGATTTCTTAAAAAGTGTGTTTAATTTTGTGAAAACTTATTTTTTTTTATTTTTTAATAAAAAAATAGAGTCGACATAAATCATTTGAAGTTAGATATGTTTAAACACATAAAATTACTTTTAAAAAGAACGATTTTGAAAAACTCTTTAAAAGATAATGTTTAAATGGTTGAAACATTAATTATGTAAAACTTATAAAAGTGTGTGAAATTCACTTAATTTATATTAATATAAATGGGTATCTAATCATATATGGGTTAGGATCCACTTACAATGTAAAATTTATAGTTTTACACGTTTTTTTGGATCTTTGGATGAGTGGAATAAATGACTGAGATTAACTCTTAACTTTTTTTCCAAGTGATAATTTTCACATATCCTACTATTATTCTCAGTCATTTATTTCACACATCCAACGATCCAAAAAAAGTGTAAAACTAAAAAACTCTTACATTGTGTAAACGGATCCACTTACACTATGTAAAACTCAATTAATTGGTTTTAGACTAATTTATGACTATTCAATAAGTGAAATGGATGGTTGAGGTTAAAAAATTGAAATGAGAGATGTTGAATTTTTAGGGGTAAAGTTCATAAATGGTCACTAAACTATGTCTTAATGTTAATTTTGGTCACCAAACTTCCCGTTGTTACAAAATGGACATTGAGCCCTAACTGTTGGGGTGACGTGGCAGTTTGGGTAATTTTTTTAATAGCACAGTTAGTCATCCATATTTATACATTCGATTAATTAGTTTTAATTTAGAAAAAAATCAAAAAAATTAGGTTCGTTATCTATAAGTTATATTAATTTAGTTGTATTTTCATTAGAAATAATTTAATATTTTTATTAGAGTAAAAAATATTAAATTGATATAATTTGTAAAAAAAAAATATTAGAACTAAAAATAATGATAAGAAATATTAAATTATTAAATTAGTATTAAATTATTAATTTGGCCACCATCTAGTTGGATTAAAACGTTAAATTATTTCTAATAAAAATAGGACTAAATTGATAGTATTTATAAATTATAGGACTAAATTTATTAATTTTTTTAATTTATGACCAAATTGATTGAATGTATAAATATGAAGGATCAATTCTGCTATTAAACAATCTTACCCAAACGGTTGTGTCACCTCACTTAACGACGGTTGGGTTCAGTGACCATTTTATAACAAAATCGATAATTTAGCGACCATTTTGTAACAAATAAAAGTTTGGTGACCAAAATGAACTTTGAAACATAGTTTAGTGGCCATTTATAAACTTTACCCTTATTTTTAAAGTATGCCTTAACTATTTACATACTATTTTAGTTTTGTAACCCCCTCGTCCCGGTCTGGTCGGATGACCGGTTCGAGTGGGCCACACGGGGAAAACCGAAGCGAAACCCGTTAAGGTTTCCCCTCGGTTAACGACCCTAAAAATTTCTTTTTATTTTATCTTGTCTATAGGCATAATTAAAACCTATGTGAAGCACAACAGCGGAAAATACAAACAATGTAACATATTCCAACCAACCAAAACCTGAAACAGCTCATTTTAGTCCTTTACAGCAGGCCGTTTCGAAACGCCCTTAGGGTGTTCCGAAACGCCTTGACTTAGTCAACCGGCCAGGGCCAACCATAAGGTGACCGTTCCGAAACAGGGGTGACCCGTATCGAAACGACCTTGACGGTCAATTTCTTGTAGTCAACGAGATTTGACTGTTTCGAAACATCAAAGGCTCGTTCCGAAACGCCTTTATCTCGTCAATTTCTCAAAATTCCAGTAGCAAAAATGTTCCGAAACGACCCCATCCGTTTCGAAACGGCAGACCATTTGCAAAGGAACCGTATCGGAACAGGGTGACCCGTTCCGAAACGCCCCCTGTCTACAGACTCGTTTTGGCTGTTTTAAGGCACAATGGTGCCCCAAAACACCACCAAAACACCCCACAACATCATAACAATTAAACTTAAGGCAACCCAACTATATTAACATGCTTCAACAAGATTAAGACAAGTCTAACACTAAGGCGAGACCTCACAAGACATGCATTCATTCAACAACATTCAACATAAAGACAACTTCAAGGCACATGGCTAATATTCAAAATAAGCAAGTTAGGCATGAGTTACAATTCAACATGGCAACACCAACCATACAAAAGCAAGATATTAAGGAGTCTAAACATGCTCCTAAACAACCAACAACTATCCAACAAAACAATACATGTCCCATTGCTCAAACTGTTACATGTCCAACATTAAAAACCCATACTTGAAGCACTCAAGGCTAACAACCACACTTGGAGGCCCTCCACTTGCTCGAGCAACCCGCGAACTAAGGATCTGCAATGTTGAACAAGGAGAGTGTAAGCAATGATGCTTAGTGAGGGTAAGCTCTAAAAACAAACCTCAACATTGCAGGGTCCGAGCACGATCTAGCCAAGGCAAAACACGAATATACCAAGGATCCACAAAGCCACAAGGTAAAGATGCATGAGCAATAGTCAATATAAATGCCTTGATCATAAGCTCAATTTCACAATACATGTAATTCACATTCAAGTATCCCATTAAAGATCATAGACCTCAACACATTGATATACTTATCAAACAACATTGGTACCTAGCTATGACCCGAATACGCGGATAGACATGTTGGAACTCACATCCAACAACCACATTACCTCACGGTGGGATTTCACTCATCACCGGTCTCGCGGAGGGGATTCCACTCATCCTCGCGCCCCGTCGATGGGATTCCACTCATCACCGACTATATTTAAATACAATTTCCGGGCGAACCCGTACTCCTCCTTGGTGACTCAACGCCACCAAGGCCACGCGCGACTTTTGACTCTTGTGTACACACAAACATCCTAATGATCGATCATTTGTATTCAAGTATACTAGTGCCAACATTTACTCATTCCACATTACTCATTTCAATCACTTTCGTGCTTAGCACGTACTCACCAACAACCATCATCATGCATGTCTCAAGCATCACAAGTCATATCCCAACTCACATATATAATACAATATACATGAGCACACATATCACATTTCATATGAGACATACACAACCACATAAATGAGTTCATCCAAAGGCTCTAGATCAAGCTTAGGATTAGGCTACCACCCTAATCCTAACTCTAGGTGGGTCTACCAATCCCAACCTAGTCCATATACTCGAACCAACTATTTTAAAACCATTTAAAACAATTAACCACTCACCTAACTTCCACGCTCAAAGACCAAGCGAGCAACCTCCTTCAATTCCCCGGATTCACTTCCGATGCTTCACCGATGCCCAAACTCGATTTCTAATCAATCCCAAACACAAACAAAACATCCACCATCAAAAGCTCATCATCGAAACTAACCCGGAATAACATTTTCAAGCATTCAACACCCAAACAAGTCCAAAAACAGAATTTTCGAGCAACCCGCAAAACCTACTGAAATCTTCCATTTCTAGCATCCAATCAATCATCAAATACCCCCAAAGAGACCCTCATATATCATACTAACACCAGCCCCCAAAATCCAACATTAAACAACCCCAAAAACCACTTTAAAACCCTCCAAAAACCTCCTTGAAACCCAATTCCGAAAATTTCCCAAAATCACTTGAAATTCACATATGATATACTATTTGGCTTCTATATACCATAACTAAGTATATTAAATCAAAATACTTCACTTAACTACATAAAGTTTCTATTTTTAATCCAAACCTTCAAAAATGACATTTTCTAAAACTTTCATGGAAATGAAAATAAAGAGTACTTTTATGGAGGGGAAGATGGGGGGAAATCAAAAATGCCATTACCTTTAAATTTGGAGTTGAAATGGAGAAGCTTTTGAATGAAATAGTAGATTGGGGGAGGGAGTCTTGTTTTGTCGTTGAAATGGGAGGGTGGAGAGAGGTAGAAGATGAGCTAAAAATCTTTCTTTATGTTTGTTTAAAATTGGGGGGTTAAAGACCACTTTGCCCTTAATGAATTGGGCTATTCACATGGAAGGGAAATCCATGGCTAAATGTGGTTAAATCTTAAAACATGGTCAACCCAAATTAATTAATCTGAAAACAAAACCCGAAATATTATTTAAATTATAAAACCGAGCCCAGAAATATTAAAATATCATTTTTACCTAACCCCTAAACTCGGGTGTTACAACTCTCCCCCACTTAAGGAAATTTCGTCCCCGAAATTACCCGGTGGAAACAGATACGGAAACTGCTCAACCATATCCGCTTTCCTCTCCCACGTGACCTCTTCCACACCTCTATGTCTCCACAACACCTTGACCAACTCTATGGTCTTGCCACGCAACACCTTGCTATCAGAAGCAAGTATTTCAGCAGGCTCTTCATTATAGGACAAATCCGGATTTAACTCTATCTCCTCAACGGGCATCACATGCGAAGGATCCGATCTATATCTCCTAAGAATAGACACATGAAAGACATCATGGATCTTTTCTAACTCAGAAGGTAACCTCAAACGATAAGCTACAAGCCCAATCCGCTCAACTATCTCATACGGACCAATGAACCTCGGACTCAACTTGCCCTTCCGGCCAAATCTCATTACCTTCTTCCACGGAGATACTTTCAGAAACACTTTCTCACCCACTGAGTACTCAATCTCTTTCCTCTTCAAATCTGCATAAGACTTCTGACGATCAGAAGCTGCTTTCAAACGGTCACAAATCAACTTTACTTTGTCGGTAGTTCCCTTAAGCAAGTCTGGCATAGATAACAATCTCTGACCTGTCTCAGCCCAACAAATCGGAGTCCTACATCGTCTACCATACAAAGCCTCATAATGTGCCATATGAATACTAGACTGATAACTGTTGTTGTAAGCAAACTCAACAAACGGTAAGTGCTTCTCCCAAGAACCCTGGAAGTCAATCACACAACAACGAAGCATATCCTCTAGAATCTGTATCACTCGCTCTGACTGCCCATCAGACTGAGGATGATAAGATGTGCTGAAATGCAACCGGCTACCCAAAGCACTATGCAAGCAACCCCAGAATCTCGAAGTAAATCTAGGATCCCTATCTGAAACAATGGACTTCGGAACTCCATGAAGTCTCACAATCTCACGGATGTACAAGTTTGCTAACTTGTCTAAGGAATCCGTAGTGTTCACTGCTAAGAAGTGAGCACACTTAGTGAACCTATCAACAATCACCCAAACTGAGTTCTTCTTCGAAGGAGACAAAGGCAATCCCGACACAAAATCCATGGTGATCCTCTCCCATTTCCATTCCGGAATCTTCAAAGGCTGTAGCAAACCTGAAGGAACCTGATGTTCTGCCTTCACTCTATGACAAACCATACAACGGCTCACATACTCGGCTACATCTCTCTTCAAACCAACCCAAAAGTAATCATTCTTCAAATCTCGATACATTTTGGTACTACTCGGATGCATAGAAAAGGGACTCGAATGTGCTTCACTCAGAATCTGACGTCTCAACTCAACATCTTCTGGTACAACAATTCTATCTCTAAAGCACAACAAGCTCTCACCACTGAAACTATACTCAGTCGGTCTTCTTTTGGCTATGTCCTGAACATGAGGAACTAGGCTCGCATCTTGCAACTGCTTCCCTCTAATCAACTGAATCAAGGAGGGCTTTACTTGCAACTCGGTGATCAAACCACCATCATCGGACACACTCAATCTAGCAAACATAGTTCTCAACTCAACGGCCACTTTTCTACTCAAAGCATCAGCTACTACATTTGCTTTACCCGGATGGTACTCAATGGTCAAATCATAATCTTTGAGCAACTCTAATCATCTTGTCTGTCTCAAGTTCAACTCTTTCTGTGTCATCAGATACTTCAAGCTCTTTTGATCGGTGTAGACAATACACTTCTAACCATACAAGTAATGACGCCAAATCTTCAATGCAAACACAACTGCGGCCAGCTCTATATCATGAGTAGGATAGTTCTTCTCATGAAACTTCAACTGTCTAGAAGCATAGGCAACAACTCTCCTATCTTGCATCAAAACACATCCTAGGCCTACGTAGGAAGCATCACTGTAGATCACAAACTCCTTTTCGGAAACAGGTTGCACTAACACGGGAGCATTTGTCAAAGCTTCTTTCAATTTCTCAAAGGCCTTCTGTCTTGCATCTGACCATTCAAATTTGACTCCTTTTTGCAACAATCTAGTCAAAGGAGCAGCTACTCTAGAGAAGCCATCAACAAATCTCCTATAGTAACCGGCTAATCCTAGGAAACTCCTAATCTCGGTCACGGACTTAGGTTGTTTCCACTCAACAATAGCCTCAATCTTCGATGGATCAACTCGGATGCCTTCGGCCGAAACAACATGGCCAAGAAATACAACCTCTCGAATCCAGAACTCACATTTACTAAGCTTCGCATACAACTGATTGCTCAACAATCTCTGTAAAACAAATCTCAAGTGCTCATCATGCTCTTCTTCTGTCTTCGAGTACACAAGTATGTCATCAATGAAGACAACTACAAAACGATCTAGATAGTCTCTAAAAATTCTGTTCATCATGTCCATGAATGCTGCTGGTGCATTCGTGAGCCCAAATGGCATCACAAGAAACTCATAGTGACCATATCTAGTCCTAAAAGCTTTATTCGGAACATCACACTCTTTCACCTTCAACTGATAGTACCCGGATCTCAGATCTATCTTCGAGAACACTGAAGCACCTCTCAACTGATCAAACAAATCATCTATACGAGGCAACGGATACTTGTTCTTCACAGTCAACTGATTCAACTGCCTATAGTCAATACACATGCGCATGCTACCATCTTTCTTTTTCACAAACAACACTGGAGCACCCCACGGAGAACTACTAGGCCTAATGAAACCACGATCTAATAATTCTTGCAACTGACTCTTCAATTCTTTCAACTCTTTCGGAGCCATACGATACGGAGCTATCGAAACTGGATTAGATCCTGAAACTGTCTCAATCACAAACTCAACATCTCTGTCAGGAGGCAAACCCGACAACTCTTCAGGAAACACATCTAGAAAGTCACACACTGTTCTGATATCTTTCGGTCTAGCTTCACTCATATCCGGATTCATAACATAAGCTAAATAAGCCCCACATCCAGAGTCCATCAATCTATGAGCCTCTAAAGCTGACACCACATTAGACAAGAACTTAATGTTCTCGCCTACCACTACTACCTCGTAGTCATCAGAAAGCTTCAAAGAAATTCTCTTTGTCTCAAAATCCACACTAGCCCGATGCTCAACCAACCAGTCCATACCCAAAATAATATCAAAGCCGTAGAAAGGAAGTTCCATCATATCAACTGAGAACACATGACCCTGAATCTTCAGTGGACACCTCCTATACATACGTCTAACCACAACTGTCTCACCAAAAGAACTAGTAACATGCATACCTACATCTAAGATCTCGACAGGGATATCTAACTTCTGTGCATGCTCACTTAAGATATAGGAATGCGTAGAACCCGAATCAACCAAAGAAAGCAAAGACATAGACTGTAACTCGAAATTACCTGCTATCACATCAGTGTCGTTCCCGGCCTCTCTCTAAGCATAAACTCTCGCTGGTCCTCCCGCCTCCGGTTGCACAGCCATAACATGAGCAAGATTCCTCTGAGCATCTACCCTAGGTGCATCAGCCCTAGGCTGGAAGTAGCCACGACCGCGCCCACGACCTCTCTGAAAATCATTCGCTCTCGCAGGAGCCTGAGCAATGTTCGGTGCCTGAGCCGCCTGGTGCGGACAATCCCTCCTAAAATGGTCCCTCGAACCACAGTTCCAACAAGCATGAAAGTTACCCCAACACTCACCAGCGTGTTGTCTCCCACATCGGGTACACTTGGGCAAACGCCCTCCTCCTCTATGGCCCCTACCATGGTGGCCACCGCCACGTCTATGGTCAAACTGATGTCCGCCACCTCTGTGCCTCTTGGCATCCCTACCATCAAAGTGGTTATGCCTCTTGCCAGAACTAGAACCACCAGATCGTTTGGCCGAACCCAAACTATGCTCCAAATCCTTGGCCCTCGCGACCAACACATCAAAGTCTGAGTAGTCAGAAGCTAGTGTATACCTCTTAACCTCTTCATTCAATCCGTAGCGGAATCGGTTATAGCGTTCCACTTCAGTAGGAACCAACTCTGGGCATACTGACTCAAGCGAACAAAGCGGATCTCATAATCAGTCACAGAAGCCTCTCCCTGAGTAAGAGCCATGAACTCTCGCTTCTTCTCATCTAAGTACCTCGGTCCCAAGTACCTCTTCCGGAAAGCGGTCTCAAAGAATTCCCAATCAATCTCTGTTTCTGGAACCCCGGTAGTAATGGTGACCCACCAGGTGTAGGCATCACCCTGAAGCAACGAGATCACACAACCCAATCTACGTGCGCCCGCACAACCCATCTGAGCCAAGATACGAACTGTCTTCTCCAACCATAACTCCGATCTCTCCGGAGTAGATCCTCTAAACTTCTCAGCCCCCAAGCTACGGAGCCTCTCCAAAGGTAGACTGGCATCGTCACACCTAGGCTGAGCTGCAGCCTGAGCTCCCGCAACTGCGGCCTGAAATGCTCCCGCTATCGCTTGCACTAGCGGAGTCATGTCAATTCTAGCTGAACCTTGGCCACCTTGAGGTCCATCTCCTCCGGCTCCATCCTCGCCCCCAACTCAAGGTGGAGGAGGTGGTGGAGGAGCGCCAACTCCCGCGGCCACCGGCCCTTCAAGGTGAGCCTCCGCACCAACTGCCGGCTCAACAGGAGCCGCAACCCGTAGTTCCTGACGAACCACTCTCAGTCTACCTCTCGGTCTAGACATCGCTCTCACAGATATCAACTACAACCACAACAACAAAACATACAAGCTGGGTTAGCAAGGCAAGGCTTCCAAGTGTTCAAGTACGTTCCCTCACTTAAAAATCATTTTTCCAATGTAATAGTAGCAATGGGACTCACACACACACATACTTTCAAATAAACAGTAAATCATATTTGTCAAACAAGCAACCATTCTTTCAAGGCAAGCAAACACCGTGCAATTCAATTTAAAACTTAAACTTACCTCACTTACCTGCCCAAGGTCTCGGTAACCTTAGGCTCTGATACCAACAAGTGTAACCCCCTCGTCCCGGTCTGGTCAGATGACCGGTTCGAGTGGGCCACACGGGGAAAACCGAAGCGAAACCCGTTAAGGTTTCCCCTCGGTTAACGACCCTAAAAATTTCTTTTTATTTTATCTTGTCTATAGGCATAATTAAAACCTATGTGAAGCACAGCAGCGGAAAATACAAACAATGTAACATACTCCGACCAACCAAAACCTGAAACAACTAATTTTAGTCCTTTACAGCATGCCGTTTCGAAACGCCCTTAGGGTGTTCCGAAACGCCTTGACTTAGTCAACCGGCCAGGGCCAACCATAAGGTGACCGTTCCGAAACAGGGGTGACCCGTATCGAAACGACCTTGACGGTCAATTTCTCGTAGTCAACGAGATTTGACCGTTTCGAAACATCAAAGGCCCGTTCCGGAACGCCTTTATCTCGTCAATTTCTCAAAATTCCAGTAGCAAAAATGTTCTGAAACGACCCCCATCTGTTTCGAAACGGCAGGCCATTTGCAAAGGAACCGTATCGGAACAGGGTGACCCGTTCCGAAACGCCCCCTGTCTGCAGACTCGTTTTGGCTGTTTTAAGGCACAAGGGTGCCCCAAAAACACCACCAAAACACCCCACAACATCATAACAATTAAACTTAAGGCAACCCAACTATATTAACATGCTTCAACAAGATTAAGACAAGTCTAACACTAAGGCAAGACCTCACAAGACATGCATTCATTCAACAACATTCAACATAAAGACAACTTCAAGACACATGGCTAATATTCAAAATAAGCAAGTTAGGCATGAGTTACAATTCAACATGGCAACACCAACCATACAAAAGCAAGATATTAAGGAGTCTAAACATGCTCCTAAACAACCAACAACTATCCAACAAAACAATACATGTCCCATTGCTCAAACTGTTACATGTCCAACATTAAAAACCCATACTTGAAGCACTCAAGGCTAACAACCACACTTGGAGGCCCTCCACTTGCTCGAGCAACCCGCGAACTAAGGATCTGCAATGTTGAACAAGGAGAGCGTAAGCAATGATGCTTAGTGAGGGTAAGCTCTAAAAACAAACCTCAACATTGCAGGGTCCGAGCACGATCTAGCCAAGGCAAAACACGAATATACCAAGGATCCACAAAGCCACAAGGTAAAGATGCATGAGCAATAGTCAATATAAATGCCTTGATCATAAGCTCAATTCCACAATACATGTAATTCACATTCAAGTATCCCATTAAAGATCATAGACCTCAACACATTGATATACTTATCAAACAACATTGGCACATAGCTATGACCCGAATACGCGGATAGACATATTGGAACTCACATCCAACAACCACATTACCTCACGGTGGGATTTCACTCATCACCGGTCTCGCGGAGGGGATTCCACTCATCCTCGCGCCCCGTCTATGGGATTCTACTCATCACCGACTATATTTAAATACAATTTCCGGGCGAACCCGTACTCCTCCTTGGTGACTCAACGCCACCAAGGCCACGCGCGACTTTTGACTCTTGTGTACACACTAACATCCTAATGATCGATCATTTGTATTCAAGTATACTAGTGCCAACATTTACTCATTCCACATTACTCATTTCAATCACTTTCGTGCTTAGCACGTACTCACCAACAACCATCATCATGCATGTCTCAAGCATCACAAGTCATATCCCAACTCACATATGTAATACAATATACATGAGCACACATATCACATTTCATATGAAACATACACAACCACATAAATGAGTTCATCCAAAGGCTCTAGATCAAGCTTAGGATTAGGCTACCACCCTAATCCTAACTCTAGGTGGGTCTACCAATCCCAACCTAGTCCATATACTCGAACCAACTATTTTAAAACCATTTAAAACAATTAACCACTCACCTAACTTCCACGCTCAAAGACCAAGCGAGCAACCACCTTCAATTCCCCGGATTCACTTCCGATGCTTCACCGATGCCCAAACTCGATTTCTAATCAATCCCAAACACAAACAAAACATCCACCATCAAAAGCTCATCATCGAAACTAACCCGGAATAACATTTTCAAGCATTCAACACCCAAACAAGTCCAAAAACAGAATTTTCGAGCAACCCACAAAACCCATTGAAATCTTCCATTTCTAGCATCCAATCAATCATCAAATACCCCCAAAGAGACCCTCATATATCATACTAACACCAGCCCCCAAAATCCAACATTAAACAACCCCAAAAATCACTTTAAAACCCTCCAAAAACCCCCTTGAAACCCAATTCCGAAAATTTCCCAAAATCACTTGAAATTCACATATGATATACTATTTGGCTTCTATATACCATAACTAAGTATATTAAATCAAAATACTTCACTTAACTACATAAAGCTTCTATTTTTAATCCAAACCTTCAAAAATGACATTTTCTAAAACTTTCATGGAAATGAAAATAAAGAGTACTTTTATGGAGGGGAAGATGAGGGGAAGTCAAAAATGCCATTACCTTTAAATTTGGAGTTGAAATGGAGAAGCTTTTGAATGAAATAGTAGATTGGGGAGGGAGTCTTGTTTTGTCGTTGAAATGGGAGGGTGGAGAGAGGTAGAAGATGAGCTAAAAATCTTTCTTTATGTTTGTTTAAGATTGGGGGGGTTAAAGACCACTTTGCCCTTAATGAATTGGGCTATTCACATGGAAGGGAAATCCATGGCTAAATGTGGTTAAATCTTAAAACATGGTCAATCCAAATTAATTAATCTGAAAACAAAACCCGAAATATTATTTAAATTATAAAACCGAGCCCAAAAATATTAAAATATCATTTTTACCTAATCCCTAAACCCGGGTGTTACAAGTTTTTACTTCAAAATTAGATTAACATAATTTAAGATGTTACTGTTGTTCGGTGTGTTAATAAGACACATTGTACTCGTAAGAGTCGGGAAGACACGAGTTTAAACATTAGAGATGATATTGTTGGTGTAATCACTAATTTTGTCCGGGCTGATTAGCCCTTAAATATGCTTAAATAAGAGTGGGCTTTGTTTATTCACATTGGGCTTTGTTTGATTAATACATAAATATATACATACTATTTTCTACCCATTACTATTATCTATCCCATTTATTATCATTTTGTACCAAAGACTGTTATTATTATTACCATTATGTTTATTACCATCATTATAACTGTCACCAGTATTATATTTATTAACACCACTATCATATCTTATATTATTATAATTACTATGTTATTATGTTATTATTTATTATCTCCTATCATTATTATATCATTAGTATTATTATTATTATTAACATCACGTATTATCTTACCACCGTACTATATTATTATTATTATCCTTATCATATCCTTACCATCTTATTATTATTATTATTAACAAATCTGGAGACAAAAATTAATACAAATAAGCCCAATATCAAATAAATAAAATCCATATGTATAATAAAAGCCCAAAGTTATTTCTAAAGTCCATTACAGTTTAAAGCATACGTATTTAAAAGCCCGTTTTGGGCCCAACACCCATTAAACAGAAACCCTAATTGCTATCTTTTGTCTATGCAGCCGCCGCAGCCACGACCGTCAGATCTGATCAGATCTGACGGCCCAGATGAAGCCATGAAAAGGAAGCCCTAGATGGGCACTGATGAGTCATGCGCCGCCTAGATCACAACCGCAAGATCAGGAGGGCTTCAACGGTCCAGATGTGAAGACATGAGAAACCCTAGACGCCCATCTGATGACCTCGCGCCGCCATGAAGCTGAGCCGTTAGATCAGAATGTGATCTGACGGTCCGGATGCCGCGAGATGCAGCACGCGCCCACGCGCGACGCATCAGCTCCCCACTCGCGCGCGTGAAGCCCACGCCCGCCTCTCCAGATTCCTCGAGCACTCGCCACGTCGCCCCCGCCCGTTCCAACGACCGATCCGTCGGCCACGTCGATCATCGTACAATATGCAACAAAGAAAAGAGAGTCAGCATCAAATAAAGGAAAAATAGAAATCGAAAACAAAAAAGAAAAAAGAAGGACGAAATCAGAACGGAATGGCAGAGAATGACAGAGCCTTGCATGAATCCGGCCAAAAAACACAATACGAACCAATGAGCTTTTTTTTTATTGAATTAACCAATATGTAAAAATCAGTCGAAATTCGGGCTATAAAGCCGAATCGACAGCTTCATTGTAAGGGATTCGTGAAACTCCCGTAAAAAAGCACGAAAAGCAATACCACATCAGAGCATTTGCAGGTATACCATTTACTACTATTGCATGTAAGAGAAAAAAGGATTGAAAGTATGTAAAGAGTTTTTTTTTACCTTTTCTGTTTTGCTTCTCGTCGAACCGGTGCCTTCTTCCTCTCGGCAACAATCCCGGCCGTTCATCGGTTTCAAAGGGTGCGTCGGAGGAGGGGCTTAAAACCCTCTTCTCGTCTCGTAAACCGCTTTAAAAAATTTCTCAGTGGCTAGGTTTTTGTTAGGTTTTCGTGTTCCGGGAAGGTCGTTTTAGGTTTCGGGGAGTGAAAGGTTGTTTTTTGGGTTTCTTTAGGGTTAGGTTCGCTGGTCGGAGCGAGTTTAGGGCTCGCCGGACGGTGGTTAGCACCGGCCGGCGTTCGAGGTCGAGAGAGAAAAGAGAGAGAGTCAGAGAGTTTTTTTGGGGCGGCTAGGGTTTTTAAGTCGGGCAAAAGGGGGCGTTCGAATTGATTAGGTAGGGTTTTATAGAGTTCGTTTATTTTATTTTTTGGTCTATTAACACGTTTAGTCCCTCCGCGTCGGGATATTAGCATCATAAGGGTCGCCGCATGGTTAAATCGCGTCATAGGTCCCCCGTAGTTTGAGTCGGTTCGTCTCCTCGTCCCAGATCGAGTCTGCTTAGGGTCTTATTATTCGTCCAGTCCCTTTCCTTTCACCCCATGTTCAATTTGGTCCTCCCCACAGTTTTGAGTCTTTTTGTGTCTTTTCTAATTTAGCCACTGCCTTCTGTTTTTCTTTCAATTTAGTCACCATATTTTGTATGCTTGTTTCGTATGATGTTTGATTTATTTTCTTACTCAATGTTTTAATGTTGTTTTAATTTTGTTTGTTTGGTAGTATGTATGCTTTATGTCATGTGTTTGTTTTTTTGTTTTCAAATTGAATATATGTTGTTAATCCGTTTTTATGACTTTCGTGGGTCCCGCATGACTTGTTTTGTATCGAATATGTTTTGCTCGTACATGGTCAAAATGTTTATGTTCGTTAGATCTTGATAATATTGAATCGATATATGAGTAGAATCATGAACCTTTATCCATTAATTCCATATGCTAGAATTAATTAGTTTAATTAACTAATGGGCAGTTTTGACATGTTAGTTTAGGTCTTGTGTTTTAATATGTTTTGTTAGTTTGGGCCTTTGGGCCTTGAGTTTTTGTTCATATATGTTTGGGCTTACTCCTTATCAATTTTGGGCCTTCCCCTTATGTGCTTATTTTGAATGTTTTTATGGCATGCATGTGTATATATTTGTCATTCATATGACCTAAAATGTAAGCATGGTAATCAATTTAAGAATCAAACCCAAAAGGGGTATTAATTAACCTCGGTATCCGAAAACGACAGTCCTAGCTTAATGGATGTCTATCGAATACTTAGGTTAATTTTCACCGCCTCTAGGTAAGCGAAAGCATATAAAATTGAAAATAACACGCATCATCTCTTATATGTTCGCATCATGCATAAAGGTGACGTACGGGATCCGAACCCTAAACTAACACGGCAGTCAGCCTTATTTGATGTCGGTTTAGTCTGTGGTCCGGTGTACCGTCATCCTTTTTAATTAAATGTATAATTAATTCCAATGCCACTATTTGATAAAGCCCGTGTCATTCAAGTCACGTTTTCATTTAAGAACAATTATTAAATTTACTTTGATTTTTAAATAATTTCTATCGATTAAAGGCAACAAGCAATTTGGTACCGATTTCCGGGCGTGATGGGGGTGCTAATCCTACCCCACGCGTAACCAACTCCCGAACCCGTTTTTTAATGAATCTCTGGTTTTATGGTGTCCGGCCTACCTCAGTGGCCGGTGGCGACTCCAAATTTTTACAGTTTTCCAAAACATGAATTTCTCCCCTTTTTTTTTTAATAAACCCCCCTTTTCAAAAAGAAAATAGTGATAAGGCCCATACTTAACGGTTTCCTCAGAAAAACCTTATCACAGCTTGGCGACTCTGCTGGGGACAAAATTTTTGTTTTTTACAAAACAAAAAATGAGAGTTAAGCCAATAAAACGCTTGTTGCCATTTGATCGATAGAAAATATTTAAAATTCGAAGTGAAGCTAATAAGTTTGTCCTTTCATGAAAATACGACTTAAGTTGAACGAGCTTTGAAAATTTGTGGCATTCGAATTAATTTTCCATTTAATTTCAAAGGAGTCACCGACATGTGTGGCATCATGATCATCAAGCTCTATACCCGAGCTACCCTTTTTAAGTGAGAGTGAAACGCCCATACCCACGTGAGTATCCCTCCACGGGTCGGTAATTCACTTTCGGAATCCACGCCTTTTGACACGTGAGCAGCCCTCCACGTCATTAGGTCGTGCTTTCCCTCGAGCCGAAACCAATTCGCAAGCCTGTAATGGGCCAGAATTGGGGTTCTTATTGCCTTAGTAGGTGATGAGATAGGTTCGGGTACCCTTTGTTAGAACCGAACTCATGAGTGAGAATATAAGAAGCCTACCCCATTAGAGCCATGCGGATAACCCTAGAATTTAGAGTGTCCAGGTTTGTCTTGCTAATTACTTGTTTCTACGCTTTTTCGTTAATGCTTGAATTTCATTTATTGCCTTGATTTATGTTTATCATGCGACTAACACCTTTGCTTTTCTTCCCCTCTTATTTTGCATATTTCATCATTGCATAAAGAGCACATTGAGTTGGAAATAGTCTGAAATTAAAGACTTGATTAATGGGAAATATGGTCTGTAACAATAGTGAGAAGGACCTCGACAAAAATGTAGCCACAAGGAGAGCAACTACATAGTTGGGTTTCCGAGACAAGAAAGGCTTTCAAAAACAAGAAAAGGCCACCTCACTTATCTATTAGATGTCCCAGGAAAGCGACCCTTACTTCGAATTTTGGAGTTCAACCTACATTTGTTCTACGGTTGGCAACTTTGAATTGACTACAACAGTTGGGAAATACCGAGTCTTGCAAGGAAATTAGCGAGAACTACACCGAACAACAACCAAGCTTTCTGGGGCAAGATCGGAAGTTTCTCGGGCACTCTGCCATCTTGAGTCGACAATCAAGTCTCAACCTAGAACAAGAAAAACATTTCAAGTCAGAGGGAATTCCAACCTCAACTCAGATAAGCTTTGAAGGTTAGGCTCAGTCGGACCCTTTCAAAGAGCAAGACAAGAGCACCAAATATCGACAGTGGATTAATCATAATTCGTCGCCTATACCACTTGGGGGCAGGACCGAGAGTTGGCGTATTTGTTAACGTGGATATGAGAGAATGCCCGATTCCTAGCAAAAGATCATTTCAAGAAAGAAGAAGGGATTGTGTGAGTTCTGGAGAAAATCGTCGGCCTGGACGCCAGCTCAAGAACTACATGTAGTGGGTTTCATCCTATCATTGTAACGGACCAAGGTTCCCATTGATGAGTTGTTTAACGAGGATATTTGCCGAACTCAGTGTTGATCTTTGCATTTCATTTATGCATTTTTGACTACCTTTAGTCATGTGTTTCTGTTGTACATATAACACATTGCATTCATGCAATTAATGTTCAATGCATCTTTGCATTTCAATTATGCATTTTGTTTAATTACCTTTAGTCATCCATATGTTGTATATATGACACATTGCATTCATGAAATTAATGTTCAATGCACCTTTGCATTCATTTACATTTTGATTGATTACTCTTAATCATATGTTGTACATATAACACATTGCATTCATGAAATTAATGTTCAATGCACCTTGGCATTCAATTGCATTTTGATTGATTACTCTTAACATTCATGAAATTAATGTTCAATGCTTTTACATTCAATTACATTTTACTCTTAACCATATGTCGTCCATACGACACGTTGCATTTGTGCACCTTTTCTTTCAATTACGCATTTTGTTTGATTACCTTTAATCACATGTTGTACATATGACACATTGCATTCATGAAGTTAATGTTCAATGCACCTTTGCATTTCAATTACACATTTTGTTTGATTACCTTTAATCACATGTTGTACATACGACACATTCATTCATTCATTCATTCGATTAAACAAATAAAATTAATAACCATCAAATTAATGCATCTTTGCATTCAACTGTACATGTTTGTTTGATTACCTCTAATCATCTATCCTTGTTGTGCATACAACACCTCCATTGTTCCTTGTATACTTGTTATTAAAATTATCTCATCTTCATGCATATGATGCATTGCATACATTAATCAATAATGGAATTAATTGCGAGAAATGTCATGACAGAAAGTGAAAGATTAATCTGCAATCATTCCTCATTCATACAACACCCGTCTGCATACCCGAACAATGAAAGAGAGATTGGCCAAGGTAGAGAAGGGGCAGAAGGACCTTGAAACTCGTTTGGACGGGGTCAGCAAGAATATCAGCGATCAGATCACACAGTCGCAAGCTTCTATTATTGCTTAGATGATTGATCTGTTACTGAAGACGAAAAGCGAGGAAAGAGTTTTTGTGGATAGCTCAGACATTGAAGGGCATGAGGGTTTTGCATCTCATATGAAAGATCAACCAGAAGTGCCAAATCCCGAAAAAAGAGACTATGCGGGAATCTACGCCAAGACTGCTGTTGGAACGACTGTTGGCCACCATGGGGGAACCTCAACGAATCAGCCCATTGACTTAGGGGCAGGATATGAGAATGAAGTGGAGAGGATTAAGGCCGAGATGGAAGAAAAACATGAGGAGAGATTCCGCTTCTTCGAAGAAAGATTCAATGCTTTGCAAGGGACGGTGAGCAAGGGAATGATGCCAGCGATTTGAGTCTGGTAACGGATTTAGTCCTTCCGCCGAAATTCAAAGTTCCCGATTTTGAGAAGTACGACGGAACTACTTGCCCCTTAGCCCACATTACTACGTATTGCCGGAGGATGGCAGCTTTTGTAAAAGATGAGAAGCCACTCATTCATTGTTTTCAAGACAGTTTAGCTGGTTCCGCGACACGTTGGTATGCTCAACTTAGTCGAGCCGACATCAAGTCATGGAAAGATCTTTCAAAAGCCTTCATCGGTCAATACAAGCATGTAACTGATATGACTCCAAATCGGCTCATGCTACAAGGGATGGAACAAAAGCACGGTGAGAGTATCCGTGAGTATGCTCGGCGTTGGCAAGACGTAGTAGCTCAGGTGCAGCCCCCACTTCCGGAAGGTGAAGTCATTCCCTTGTTTGTGGACACTCTGAAAGGAGTCTTGTACGATCGCTTGATCAGCAATACCGCTAATAGCTTTGCGGACATGGTCATGACGGGAGAACGTATTGAGGATGCTATCAAAAAAGGGAAGATAGTGGATCCCTATAGCACAATCGCCCACAAGGGGCATGAATCCCAAGTTCATATGGTGCGCTCTCGCTCGAACAACCAGTTTCATGACCGCTTCCATAATCAAGCATCATGGTCTACAAAGCCTCCAAAGGTTCTTCACGCGATCCCTATGACGTACACCGATTTGCTCCCAGTGCTATTTGAGAAAAAGCTTCTGACCCCAGTTCAGTCCAAACCAAAGGATCCTCCCTATCCTGAAGGTTATGATGTTAGTGCCGTATGCGACTACCATATGGGAAGCATGGGCCACACCACAGAGAATTGTGGGGCACTGAAAAACAAAGTTCAAGGACTGGTCGAGAACGGTCTTTTGAAGTTTTGAAAAGAAAGAATGATGAGCGCGACTTCTGGGGAGGTGTTGTTTCCTGGGTTGTTAGGACCTCGTATGTTTAAGTCTTCTTTCATGTTGCATTTTCTGTTGAAGTAATGCATGGAACAAACATTGCTATCATTTGCCCGAAGATAGTAATGATCTTTTTGTGAGGGCACTTGTTATTTGCAGATTTTCTTTCTAATGAAAAGGCATTTTTCTTAACATACAATGACCTTGAAATCATATATATGTATATCCCTCCTTACCTTCGTAGGTCCTCGGATATCGCATGCTTGATGTGGCATTGATTCTA
Source organism: Hibiscus tridactylites (assembly GCA_958450335.1). Lineage (NCBI taxonomy): Eukaryota > Viridiplantae > Streptophyta > Magnoliopsida > Malvales > Malvaceae > Hibiscus > Hibiscus tridactylites. The sequence continues at coordinate 7,183,218 of OY288283.1, forward strand.
ATGAAAGAGATCGATTGAATGTTGTGATAATGATGAAGCGAGATTCCCCGCTCTATCCGCTCTGGTCGGAAAAGCGAGAGAAGCAAGATTACTATTCCTTTAATGATGTTTGATGATAAGGAAATCTCCTAAGAAATCCCAAATAAAGTTGCTTAAATGTGCCAAAAAGAAAAAAAGAAAAGTGAAAAATAGATTGTTTCAAAACAAAATAAATGATTTTAATTTCAGAGCCTGGTAATAGGCATTAACAAAAAGCACTCCAATTTCCGAAACCTGGTAATAGGAATTTTCGGATATGAGTGTGGAATTTTAAGGGCACTCCGCTGAAGCCTGAATCTTTTCGCTTCATGAGTGATGGTAATATTTTCAAAATCGTGACCATGCCGAGTAACTCGGGGTATCGTTGTATGCTCCATCTTTATTCTCGAGCCAAAGGATTGTGACGAGTTGAATTCCCCTAAGAAAAAGAAATAAATGAACAAATCAAATAAGTCCTGAAAAGGAATCCTTGAGGACACCGACATGAAATCAATGGTAATCATAAACATGATGAGAACTAGAAAGAATGGTAATCGAGCTGATCCAGCAAGTACCATAATCATGAGGATGAACCGAGCGATTAGGTGGAGTTTCATAACTCCAGATATCGCCACAACATTCAAAGACGCAAGCTACGCTTGAAGAGATCACCAGAAAGCTGAACCTAAGATGCTCTTGCATTTGATATCCGGGGCATCCTATTCTACTTTTCTTTTAATTAGACTTTTGGTTTCAAGATTCTGTATGTTAATTTGAAAACCCACTCTTCATTAGAATGACGACCAGCGAATTGACATATTTTTAAACAAAGAAATTTCCTTGTATTACTTCAGAGATAAATGCATCGTCGGTAGTGAGACCCAAAATTGAGAGGCACCACGTGATGTATGACGATGAAGGACCATTGGGGCATCTTTGTCCGTGGGGCAACAAGGGCTTAACACACAGGATTTCAAATCAGTAGGAGATGGCATACAACTTGAAGGTATTGAGCTAATGATTCTGATTAAGACCGTTGGACTCAGGGAATGAGCAACGACAGACAAGAGCTAAGTTTGTCAGAACATGTGTTTGAGGAGTGGTTGTAGTCTCAAGATGGTGACCACCGACCTTAAAGAATAAAGACAAACCAAATTCATGCATCTTTGCATTCTCATGACCATACGCATCTTTGCGTCATGAAATATGCTCATGCATCATTGATAGTTAGACATCCCTATGATAGGAGCATGCTAACTCATACCATCATAGCATTTGCTTATTTTTTGAACAGGTATTTGAAGATTAATAAAGGGGTGGATCTATGGCTCTACGAGAAGAGAACTAGATCTCAAGAATCCTTTGACCGGTATCAAGGTTCTTAATCCCTGACCCTTTTTTATCCTTTCTAAAGGATGTGTTTTCTCAAAACTCTATTGCATTCCTTCCTAAAGGACGTTTTTTTTTTCTTAAAACCAATTTCTCAATGTTATCCTTTCTAAAGGATGTTTTTCTCAAAACTTCGATTTCTCAATCGTATCCTTCCTAAAGGATAGTTTTTCTTAAAACTCGATTTCTCAATCGTATCCTTCCTAAAGGATGTTTTTCTCAAAACTCCGATTTCTCAATCGTATCCTTCCTAAAGGATAGTTTTTTCTTAAAACTCGATTTCTCAATCGTATCATTTCTAAAGGATGTTTTTTCTCAAAACTCGGATTTCTCAATCCTATCCTTTCTAAAGGATGTTTTTCTTAAAACTCGATTTCTCAATCGTATCCTTTCTAAAGGATGTTTTTCTCAAAACTCCGATTTCTCAATCGTATCCTTCCTAAAGGATAGTTTTTCTTAAAACTCGATTTCTCAATCGTATCCTTCCTAAAGGATGTTTTTCTCAAAACTCCGATTTCTCAATCGTATCCTTCCTAAAGGATAGTTTTTCTTAAAACTCGATTTCTCAATCGTATCATTTCTAAAGGATGTTTTTTTCTCAAAACTCGGATTTCTCAATCCTATCATTTCTAAAGGATGTTTTTCTTAAAACTCGATTTCTCAATCGTATCCTTCCTAAAGGATAGTTTTTCTTAAAACTCGATTTCTCAATCGTATCCTACCTAAAGGATGGTTTTCTTAAAACTGGATTTCTCAATCCTATCCTTCCTAAAGGATGTGTTCTCCTCAAAATCTAAAATTTTCAATTTTATCCCACTTGGAATGTTAAAAAATTCAGGTTTCCTTTTTTTAAATCAAAAGAAAAAAGAAGAAAAAGAGAGGAAAAAAGAGAAGAAAAAAGATGAGAAGAGAGAAAAGAATAAGAGAAAAAGAGAAATAAAAGAAAAAGAAAAAGAAAGAGAGAAAGAAAAAGAGAGAAAGTGAGAGAGAGAAAAAAAATGAGAAAAAAGAAAAAGAAGGAGAGGAAAGAGAAATAAAGGATAAGAAGAAAGAAAAAGAGAGAAGAAACAAGAAAAGAAAAGAAAAAGGGGGAAATATAAGAAAAAAGAAGAAAGAAAAGATAGAGAGAAGAAAAAAAGAAAAAAAAGAAAAATAAGAAGGAAAAGAAGAAAAAGAAGAAAGATAAAAAAAATAAGAAAAATAAGAAGGAAAAAGAAAAAGAAAAAAGAAGAAGAAGAAGAAAGAAGAAGAGAAAAGAGACCCACAACTTTAGAATTTAAGAGCAAAAGAGCTCAAGGATTTCCAAGCAGAAGAGCCAGAAGGCCTGCTCAGTTTGTTTTTGCCACCACCGGAAAACAAGTTATTCGGATTTATTCTTTGCCGCTTAGGGAGAATGAATCAGTTTTATCCTTTGCCGCTCAGGGAGGACATGCCAACGTTGTCCAGTTGCTATTGGAGGTTTATTCTTTGCCGCTCAGGGTGAATGAATCAGCTACGTCTTTTGCCGCTCAGGGAGGACATGCCAGCGTTGTCCAAGCTATTGGAGGTTTATTCTTTGCCGCTCAGGGAGGATGAATCAGTCACGTCCTTTGCCGCTCAGGGGGGACATACCAATGTTGTCCAGTTACTATTGGAGGTTTATTCTTTGCCGCTCAGGGAGAATGAATCAGTTATGTCCTTTACCGCTCAGGGAGGACATGCCAACGTTGACTAAGCTATTGAAGGTTTATTCTTTGCCGCTCAGGGAGAATGAATCAGCCACGTCCTTTGCCGCTCAGGGAGGACATACCAACGTTGTCTGGTTTCTATCGGAGGTTTATTCTTTGCCGCTCAGGGAGAATGAATCAGCTACGTCCTTTGCCGCTCAGGGAGGACATGCTAGCGTTGTCTAAGCTATTGAAGGTTTATTCTTTGCCGCTCAGGGAGAATGAATCAGCCACGTCCTTTGCCGCTCAGGGAGGACATACCAACGTTGTCTAAGCTGTTGAAGGTTTATTCTTTGCCGCTCAGGGAGAATGAATCAGCCACGTCCTTTACCGCTCAGGGAGGACACGCCAACGTTGACCAGATACTTTTAGAAGTTCGTTCTTTGCCGCTCAGGGAGAATGAATTAACTATGTCCCTTGCCGTTCAGGGAGGACATACCAACGCTACCCACATTGTTTCTGCCGCTTCGGAGGAGCAAATCACCCCAAACAGGGAAGTTGGACAAAATTAGTGCTTATGGTCTTTGCTTTATTCTTGTTCCACAAGTATAAGCAAAGAGGGGCAACTGTAATCACTAATTTTGTCCGGGCTGATTAGCCCTTAAATATGCTTAAATAAGAGTGGGCTTTGTTTATTCACATTGGGCTTTGTTTGATTAATACATAAATATATACATACTATTTTCTACCCATTACTATTATCTATCCCATTTATTATCATTTTGTACCAAGGACTGTTATTATTATTACCATTATGTTTATTACCATCATTATAACTGTCACCAGTATTATATTTATTAACACCACTATCATATCTTATATTATTATAATTACTATGTTATTATGTTATTATTTATTATCTCCTATCATTATTATATCATTAGTATTATTATTATTATTAACATCACGTATTATCTTACCACCGTACTATATTATTATTATTATCCTTATCATATCCTTACCATCTTATTATTATTATTATTAACAAATCTGGAGACAAAAATTAATACAAATAAGCCCAATATCAAATAAATAAAATCCATATGTATAATAAAAGCCCAAAGTTATTTCTAAAGTCCATTACAGTTTAAAGCATACGTATTTAAAAGCCCGTTTTGGGCCCAACACCCATTAAACAGAAACCCTAATTGCTATCTTTTGTCTATGCAGCCGCCGCAGCCACGACCGTCAGATCTGATCAGATCTGACGGCCCAGATGAAGCCATGAAAAGGAAGCCCTAGATGGGCACTGATGAGTCATGCGCCGCCTAGATCACAACCGCAAGATCAGGAGGGCTTCAACGGTCCAGATGTGAAGACATGAGAAACCCTAGACGCCCATCTGATGACCTCGCGCCGCCATGAAGCTGAGCCGTTAGATCAGAATGTGATCTGACGGTCCGGATGCCGCGAGATGCAGCACGCGCCCACGCGCGACGCATCAGCTCCCCACTCGCGCGCGTGAAGCCCACGCCCGCCTCTCCAGATTCCTCGAGCACTCGCCACGTCGCCCCCGCCCGTTCCAACGACCGATCCGTCGGCCACGTCGATCATCGTACAATATGCAACAAAGAAAAGAGAGTCAGCATCAAATAAAGGAAAAATAGAAATCGAAAACAAAAAAGAAAAAAGAAGGACGAAATCAGAACGGAATGGCAGAGAATGACAGAGCCTTGCATGAATCCGGACAAAAAACACAATACGAACCAATGAGCTTTTTTTTTATTGAATTAACCAATATGTAAAAATCAGTCGAAATTCGGGCTATAAAGCCGAATCGACAGCTTCATTGTAAGGGATTCGTGAAACTCCCGTAAAAAAGCACGAAAAGCAATACCACATCAGAGCATTTGCAGGTATACCATTTACTACTATTGCATGTAAGAGAAAAAAGGATTGAAAGTATGTAAAGAGTTTTTTTTTACCTTTTCTGTTTTGCTTCTCGTCGAACCGGTGCCTTCTTCCTCTCGGCAACAATCCCGGCCGTTCATCGGTTTCAAAGGGTGCGTCGGAGGAGGGGCTTAAAACCCTCTTCTCGTCTCGTAAACCGCTTTAAAAAATTTCTCAGTGGCTAGGTTTTTGTTAGGTTTTCGTGTTCCGGGAAGGTCGTTTTAGGTTTCGGGGAGTGAAAGGTTGTTTTTTGGGTTTCTTTAGGGTTAGGTTCGCTGGTCGGAGCGAGTTTAGGGCTCGCCGGACGGTGGTTAGCACCGGCCGGCGTTCGAGGTCGAGAGAGAAAAGAGAGAGAGTCAGAGAGTTTTTTTGGGGCGGCTAGGGTTTTTAAGTCGGGCAAAAGGGGGCGTTCGAATTGATTAGGTAGGGTTTTATAGAGTTCGTTTATTTTATTTTTTGGTCTATTAACACGTTTAGTCCCTCCGCGTCGGGATATTAGCATCATAAGGGTCGCCGCATGGTTAAATCGCGTCATAGGTCCCCCGTAGTTTGAGTCGGTTCGTCTCCTCGTCCCAGATCGAGTCTGCTTAGGGTCTTATTATTCGTCCAGTCCCTTTCCTTTCACCCCATGTTCAATTTGGTCCTCCCCACAGTTTTGAGTCTTTTTGTGTCTTTTCTAATTTAGCCACTGCCTTCTGTTTTTCTTTCAATTTAGTCACCATATTTTGTATGCTTGTTTCGTATGATGTTTGATTTATTTTCTTACTCAATGTTTTAATGTTGTTTTAATTTTGTTTGTTTGGTAGTATGTATGCTTTATGTCATGTGTTTGTTTTTTTGTTTTCAAATTGAATATATGTTGTTAATCCGTTTTTATGACTTTCGTGGGTCCCGCATGACTTGTTTTGTATCGAATATGTTTTGCTCGTACATGGTCAAAATGTTTATGTTCGTTAGATCTTGATAATATTGAATCGATATATGAGTAGAATCATGAACCTTTATCCATTAATTCCATATGCTAGAATTAATTAGTTTAATTAACTAATGGGTAGTTTTGACATGTTAGTTTAGGTCTTGTGTTTTAATATGTTTTGTTAGTTTGGGCCTTTGGGCCTTGAGTTTTTGTTCATATATGTTTGGGCTTACTCCTTATCAATTTTGGGCCTTCCCCTTATGTGCTTATTTTGAATGTTTTTATGGCATGCATGTGTATATATTTGTCATTCATATGACCTAAAATGTAAGCATGGTAATCAATTTAAGAATCAAACCCAAAAGGGGTATTAATTAACCTCGGTATCCGAAAACGACAGTCCTAGCTTAATGGATGTCTATCGAATACTTAGGTTAATTTTCACCGCCTCTAGGTAAGCGAAAGCATATAAAATTGAAAATAACACGCATCATCTCTTATATGTTCGCATCATGCATAAAGGTGACGTACGGGATCCGAACCCTAAACTAACACGGCAGTCAGCCTTATTTGATGTCGGTTTAGTCTGTGGTCCGGTGTACCGTCATCCTTTTTAATTAAATGTATAATTAATTCCAATGCCACTATTTGATAAAGCCCGTGTCATTCAAGTCACGTTTTCATTTAAGAACAATTATTAAATTTACTTTGATTTTTAAATAATTTCTATCGATTAAAGGCAACAAGCAATTTGGTACCGATTTCCGGGCGTGATGGGGGTGCTAATCCTACCCCACGCGTAACCAACTCCCGAACCCGTTTTTTAATGAATCTCTGGTTTTATGGTGTCCGACCTACCTCAGTGGCCGGTGGCGACTCCAAATTTTTACAGTTTTCCAAAACATGAATTTCTCCCCTTTTTTTTTAATAAACCCCCCTTTTCAAAAAGAAAATAGTGATAAGGCCCATACTTAACGGTTTCCTCAGAAAAACCTTATCACAGTTGGGAATGTCAACCTCGCACCCCGAACATGATCCAAGATGAAGCTAAAGGAAGGGTGGGAACTTTGAATGGTTTAATTATTTTTAGACCATTGATAGTTTTAAAAACTTTGCAATTAAGTCCTTTGCCATCCCCAAAACTTTTGGTTTATTATTTTTAAGACCTTTAAGTTAAAATTAATGAAATTAAGCCACGACCCCTCATTTTTTTTTCTAGTTTAATCACTTTTTAAGACCCTTCAATTTTAAAATTAGTGAAATCAAACCTTAATTTCCTTAATTTGTATGATTTAAATACTTTTTAGAACCTTAATTATTTCAAAGTTAGTTAAGTTGCCCCCTTATGGCTCTATCCTTGCATGGACCGTAAGACTAACATGCATATTACTAAAACAAAATATAAGATGCTCACTAAAATGATTAATTTACACGTAAACCAACAATGTAGGGATTTATAACGCAGTTTAACCAATTTGGAGAGATTGTGGTGCGACTTGCGTCCAAAATTCCCGAACCCTCAAAAGTCAAAATCCCTCGTTGACCAACCTTAAAGGCTTAAAGCCATCCCTAAGTCGTTCGCCCTTTTCTGACCGTTTCAATATTTCTGGATGTCCAAAAGCCATCACGCTAAATTCGTCGTCAAAAGGTATGGCATCGTTTGTTAAGATTCGTCGTAATGCTAGTGACGGTTTTACAAAAAAAATATAGTTTGATGACCAGAATAGAAAAACGTGAATAGTTTAATGACCAATGATGTTATTTACCCAAAAAAGTTATAGTTTTAAGTACGGTATTAGCCCATTGGGCTATTTGCTCAGGCGGCCGATGGAAGTTTTTAATCTCAGCTTCAGCTACCTCCGTTTCTAGTCCCAAAAATTAACTCCAAAATCTGTGCTACTTGAACCACCGCTATTCATGAAACTCGCAAGCCCCATTTTGCGACGTTTCGCCAGTTTCTCGTCGCCTTTTGAACCAGACCGAGTAGCCAAGAATCCGCTCTCCATCAACGCCGCCAAAGAGCTTCACGCATATTTAATCAGGACCCAACGCTACGACGATTCATCGTCATTGTCTTCAGTTATCAGAGCTTACTGTCTTTCTCCCTTTCACTTGCACAAAGCCCATCTCATTTTCAATCAAATTAAACGACCCACATTGCTAGACTTTAATACAATGATCCGTTGTTTTTCCCAAAGTAGCCAACCCGTTGAAGCTATTAAAATGTATCACAAAATGCACCGTTTCCAAGGCTTTTCTGGTGACAATACGACTTTTGTTTTCGTTTTCAAGGCCTGTGCTCGAGTTTTAGATGTTAGAACTGGTCAAAAGATTCATGTTCATGCTGTGAAACTAGGTTTCGATTCCAATTTATACGTTGCAAACGTGTTGATTCATATGTATTGCTGCTGTGGTGATCTGAATTTTGCGCGTAAAGTGTTTGATACAATGGGTGAAAGAGATTTAGTTTCTTGGAATTCTTTGATTTGTGGGTACAGTCAATGCAAAAAGTTCAAGGAATTACTGGGTTTGTTTAGCGCAATGCAAGAAGCTAATGTTAAAGCTGATGCTGTGACAATGGTGAAAGTTGTTTTAGCTTGTTGTTATACGGGTAACATGGATTTGGTTGATTCTTTGGTTAAATATATTGAGGAAAATTGTATTCATATCGATGTTTATTTGGGCAACACTTTGATAGATGTGTATGGAAAACGTGGTTTAGCTCATTTAGCGCGGGAAGTTTTTGATAGAATGCTTGAGAGAAATTTAGTGTCTTGGAATGCATTGATCAAGGGGTATATAAAAGTAGGGCAATTTGTTGAAGCAAGGGAGGTTTTTGACAGCATGAAGCAAAGGGATGTGATTTCTTGGACTTCCATGATTACAGGTTACTGTCAAGCTAACCAATTTAAAGAGGCGTTGAAGCTTTTCCAAGATATGATGGTTGCTAAGGTTGTACCTGATGAGGTAACGGTGGTTACTGTGCTTTCTGCCTGTGCCAACTTGGGTGCTCTTGACTTTGGGCAAGCGGTTCATGACTATATCTGCAAGCATCGTATACGAGCCGATGTTTATGTTGGAAACTCTTTGATTCATATGTATTGCAAGTGTGGTGTGGTTGAGAGGGCTTTGGAAGTATTCCATGATATGAAAGAGAAAGACTCTGTTTCATGGACTTCAGTCATCTCAGGACTTGCTGTTAATGGTTTTGCTGATTCTGCACTTGAATACTTCTCTCAGATGGTTAAAGAGGGCGTTCGACCGACTTATGGGTGCTTTGTCGGGGTTTTGTTTGCATGCACTCATGCTGGATGGGTAGATAAAGGATTGGAATATTTCGAAAGTATGGAAAAAGTTCATGGACTAATCCCTGAAATGAAGCATTATGGTTGTGTTGTGGATCTTTTAAGTCGTTCTGGCTATCTAGAAAGGGCCTATGAGTTCATTAAAAGAATGCCTGTTAAACCAGATGTTGTAGTGTGGAGAATATTGTTGAGTTCAGCTAAGCTTCATGGAAATGTAGTCTTAGCTGAGATTGCCACAAACAAGCTTCTCGAATTGGATCCGTCTAACAGTGGAAATTACGTTCTCTTGTCAAACACTTATGCGAGCTCAGATAGATGGGATGCTGCTACAAAAATGAGAGAGTTGATGGAGGGGAACAATGTGCAGAAGCCTTCTGGTTGGAGCTCAATCGAATTAGGTAAATGACATGAGATCAAGTATTTCCCCAGAGTTACATTACTTGAAAGATCCAAGTGATGATGGACTTCATTTGGTCAGTGCACGACGGTTATAGTCTCACCGGATTACTAGAAGCAGCTGTGCTGAAAAGTCCTTGGTGAGCCTTATCCTACTATCCCCAGGGCGAATGCCCCTAGTGACCTTAACGCTGACTTACAGCAATTTTGATTCTAAAGTTAGCTGTGATGGATTAGAATCTAATCTTTTTGAGCAGGGACTGCAGGCAGGGTGATCTAGGTAAGCTTCCATATGCTATCCTCCATTTTTTTTATACAGTGAAATTATTGCCAAAAGAAGGATTACACTATTCCTTGAGAATATATTAACAAAACCATTTTGAGTAGCTACTAGACTGAACTAGCACTGGTTCAACACAAGAATTGACAATTTGACATCTCTTACACTAGATTGTATGCAGATAATTCCCATCCTCTTTTGACTATGGAAGGATTACAGATTAAATATAAGAGGCTTCAACTCAACCTTTCCGATCTTCAAGAGTTCGATGCAGAGCTGCCCTGGTATATGCCAATTACATAAACCTCATTGTCATTAGTTCAATATAATATGAAACAGGTTAAAAAGGAAAACAAAAAGAATCCACATTTTGCTTGATTTATGTGTATTCTGATAGCTAGTATCAAATCCGTGCTGCAGTAATTCAGTGTTGGTTTTAACATCTTCTAAATATCCTTCATTTTCCAAGACAGGTGGATGCTTGGCAAGCAATCAATATGCTTTGCAATAGATTGACAGGAATCATCAATATCAACAATGAAATTCTGGAGCCTTCCATGCTCAATGCATTTGCTCGGGGACCTGCTTCTTCCCGGCAACGGGTATCGCTACTTCTTCAAGGCCTCACATTGTCGGTAATTTCCAGGCTTCTCCTTTCTCAAGCAATCGGCATCCCTCGATAAGCTGGATTATTAAGAACATCTGATCAAGCATAGCAGTTAGATAAGAGATTATAGACTATAATAAGAGGAGTGGTATTGTAACTACGAAATAGGATAGGCAGTGGCACAGAGCACAGAGGTCTGTTCCACGCACTTTGACATCGTGCGGGCATTAGAAGACGGATAATGTATCCGCAATATAAATGCATATTTTTTGTCTTTCCATCCTATTTGAAAAAAATTAAATTTTTTGACTTGGTTTGAATTTTATAAACTCGACTTATTCAAATTGAATTTTATAAACTCAATTCAAAAACATTTCAAATAAAATTCGAATGATAAAATAAGACTTGAATAACTATATAATATTTATAAAACTTTAATTCCATCTGTTAAAAACATTTTTTTTTCATTTTGTAATTTAATCTCCTAATTTTATATTTTATTCAACTGCATCTCTTTACAATTTTTTCCAATCAATTCGTTGATTCTCTTATACTTCCATGAATAAATTTTTCCTCAAAATTCATTCTTTATAAAATAATTTAATAAATCTTATTCACTTGTGAATTATATATATATATATATATATATATGCTCCTAATGGGTTTTAAACCCACAACTTAGAGGAAAGTGAAGAGTGCCAACTAAGAGTTTTAACCACTTGTTCTAGAGATTGTTGATAATATATTTAAAATAACATTCAAATGCTTGATTGGTTCAAATTATTTTTACTCAACTCAATCGAATATTTATTTTTACATCTATTCTAGTCACGATTGATACAACTCATCTTGAAAAATAAATCTTACTCGGAAAATAAATAAATTTATGAATGGTAGTCTTGAAATTTCAATCAATTTTGCATTTATCACAAAAAGCAACCAAACCATCATGCTGAATACTAGCTTTTGAGCTACATAAACATAGATTTTAGCCATCTAAACTGTATAGAGAGAAAAAAGAGTCCTGTTCGAAAGAAGAAAAAAACAAAGAGTCCTGTGGTTTATATGCTACTGCTAATATCAATGTAGTCTTATCTGCTTGTTGTAATATGCTGACAACGAAGTGACAAAAACGAAATGGACGCTTGTAGCCTTATCTACTTGTTGAAATATAAAAATCATATAAAAAATCACATCTTTTCTTCTTATGTTCGGCATATCTTTAATATTGTTGATTTTATCCACCGCTTGTATTTTGTATATTGTCCTAAAATCCCCCCTCCGATTCTTCTTATTCACAAACATTTTAAGTAGAAATAGCATAAATCTACCCATCTAGCCTTTCTCAAGCAAAGTCCAGCTTTTGTATATCCAAAGAAAGCAGTAAAATGGGCAAAGGAGGGAAATCTCATGAAGAAGATGAAAACATGGCTGCTTGGCTTGTGGGTCTCAACACCCTCAAGATTCAACCATTCAAGCTCCCTCCACTCGGTATATCCATCCTATATTTACATTTACCTTTTGTTTTCAGTCTGGGTTCTTTTTTGTTGATTTCATTTTTGGATTTTCTCAAGTATGACTAGGTTTTGGAACAACCCTTTTGCTCATTTTCTTTCTTATTGGTTAATTGCTTGTCTTTGTGTTTACTATACATGTTTTGTTAAGGACCTCATGATGTCAGAGTTAGGATGAAGGCTGTTGGTATCTGTGGAAGTGATGTTCACTACCTAAAGGTATGTTCTTGGAGCACCCAAGTTCTTGCTCATTCTTATATAAAATTAATCAGATATTGTTTCTCCCCCTTTTTTGCTGAATTGTAATAAATGAATCAAAGACAGGATTTTTGTTTTATCACAATATTTGGCTTGAGTAAATTTGCCTCCTTTTATAAACAATGGTATGAAACAGTAGTTAGGGGTTAGGACTACTGCTTTCCAATCCCTCACCTTCATTTCGTTGCCAATCGAATAGGAACCAGGAGAATGGCAAATGAATTCTGCATCGTTTTTCTTATGGTTGCCATTGGTTTTATTTGTAATTGTTTTCTGTTATTTTAGACATTGAGATGTGCGGATTTTGTGGTGAAAGAACCAATGGTGATTGGACATGAGTGTGCTGGAATCATAGAGGAGGCTGGGAGCGAAGTCAAGCATTTAGTGCCGGGAGACCGTGTGGCTTTGGAACCAGGGATCAGTTGCTGGAGATGTGATCCTTGCAAGGATGGTCGATACAATCTATGCCCTGAAATGAAGTTTTTTGCCACTCCACCAGTTCACGGTTCTCTTGCTCATCAGGTTAATCTTTAAGCTACATTTCAGCATGGGTGGTACTAGTTTATTTTTGGGTGCACCATTTTGCTACTAGTTTTTTTTTACCATGTTTATACCTAGATACAATACCGATTACATGATAGTTATTACATAAACAATGAGAGTAAGACTGCTGTGTACTCATGACAGTGACTTGATATTTATTAGGGAACCTTGATCTAGAAAGTCTTCAGTTTCCATTTTGGAGATTTATTAACGGGCGATTTTCAATGTAGGTTGTGCATCCTGCGGATCTGTGTTTCAAACTGCCAGACAATGTGAGCTTGGAGGAAGGGGCCATGTGTGAGCCCTTGAGTGTTGGGGTTCATGCTTGTCGCCGAGCTAATATTGGTCCAGAAACAAATGTGTTGGTTATGGGGGCAGGACCTATAGGGCTTGTTACAATGCTGGCAGCTCGTGCTTTTGGGGCACCTAGAATTGTCATCGTAGATGTAGATGATAATCGACTATCTGTTGCTAAGAATCTTGGTGCTGATGGGATTGTCAAAGTTTCAACTAATATCCAGGTTCATAACATCCTTGAAGTCCCTTTTTCTTTTCCCAACAAAATATGTCAAGAAACAAATCATCATTGTTTCAAAAGTCATGTTCTCATTTGGACTTGGGTTAAAGTTTGTCAAATACATGAACACCATGAGGATCTTTTACTCCATTGTCGTACTTCTAGAGAGTTTCATGTTCTAGTTTCATTATAATACAGGACGTACCTGAAGAAGTTGAAAGAATATGTGAAGTAATGGAAGCAAGAGTGGATGTCTGCTTCGATTGTGCGGGCTTTAACAAAACGATGACAACTGCTCTGAGCGCCACTCGTGCCGGTGGCAAGGTTTGCCTTGTGGGAATGGGCCATAACGAGATGACTGTCCCACTTACTCCAGCTGCTGCAAGGTACTTATTTTAAAGATTCGATGAAAATTTTCTGTTAAACATGGTTTAGTTGTTTGATCGGTTTTCAGGGAAAGCTTATACAATGATTTGTGGAGAACTGGGGTATAGATTAAACGTATGATATCGGGAGTATTTTGTTAACTGCTCAAACACTACTCATCTGATGATGGTTAAAATGCAGGGAGGTCGATGTTATTGGAATTTTCC